>JAPPVO010000003.1:66811091-67011091 GCA_030407325.1 Camellia japonica | reverse complement strand
ATCATATATATAGACCCAACACAATTGAACATCTTTACAAGCACAAGATTTTGTCTAAAAAGTTTGTCATTCTGTATTTAATACACTTCAATTATGCTATTATGCCTCAAGATTCTCATCATGTCGTGTGATTAAAGAAGGCAACTGCGGGGAAGCCATGGGTGAGGAAAGGAGGTGGATCAAGAGGGAGAGCTAAGGGTATTGAACCACATGGGTGGGGCATCAGTGTCATGCAAGGGCGTGATTGAGGCAATGATGGTAGGTACGGCAGGAGGGCAAGGAAGAAGGGGATTTTGATCGTGATGGAGAGCCAGCAGCGCAAGGGCAAAGGGGAGGAAGGGAACTGGATCGGGAGTGAGAGAGGAGGGAGGAGAGACTTGAAAGTATATGATAGGATAGGTATTGTATCGAATTCCCCCTTATAGCAGCCTCCTGAACAGAAGATGAGACAGGAAAGGCCAGGGCAAAAGTGTAATTTTATCAGTAACAAAAATGGCCAAACGAAAACAATGCACTCCTCTTTATATATATATATATATATAGTAGACATTATGCAATTGAAAGTATATTGAGAACAACTATTATCACACTTATTTATACTACATATGTTCTGCAGCATAGTATGCCATCCTAAAGGACTCCCTTATATATACGAGGCTGACCCTTCATACAAGGAAGCCCCATAAAGATAAGTGGGGCAATCGACAAGACAGAGGCAAAGGGGCTTCCAATTGTAGAAAACTCATTCTCAAAAAGCAGTGATCATCGTCAATACTTCTAAAACACGAAATAATGAGAAAACAAACAGCAGTAGTGGAGTCATCATCCTTAAAAGCAAGCTCATGTGAAATTGTAAACTTCTGTCTCTTAGTCTTTAGATGAAGTACCCCTCAATACTAAAATGAATCAAATCCTAAAAACTACTCATATTTAAAAAAAATAAATAAATAGATAGATAACACTTATTACGTGTCACAACATATATCTAAGTGTATGTGTATAAGACTCATTAAGTGGCCGACCATGAATGGTTAGACTAAAGTTGACATGGTGATCCAAAATTAGTGAGTAATTTTCCTATTCTAAAGAGCTGTTGTAATGGTGATGATGATGGAGACTAGCTGCTGTGATTAATTATGGATCTCATGATAAAATAAACCCAACACTTGCAATTTAAAATTAGGGCAAAGCATATAATTCTATGCCCACTTAGAGTGGTAATCAAGGCAGCTTATATGGCTCCACACAAACAACACACAAAGAGAGACCCAGATGGAAAAAGTCCATACCTGTCATTATTATTAATTAAAAAAGTAGAGAAAACTTTGCCAAAAACTTTAAATATATATATATATATATAAAATTAAAAAAATAAAAATAAAAAGAGAAGAAGAGAAGAAGAGAAAGAAAAAGGGAAAAGAAAAGAAACTTGAAGAGAAAAGCATTAGGAAGGTGAGGTTAGACTAAAGACCCTCAACTTTTCCTCAGAAGCCTCAGCAAGTCTATATAAGGTTACTTACCCTAAAAAAAAGTCTATATAAGGTGACTTTGTATTATTAGGCTTAAAAGTAGATTAGGTTTAAAGGTACATGGTTAGTACTATGTTAGGTAAGGTAAAGGTGATATTTTTGGAAAGGGAGAATCCTCCACAATCCCATTCCGACTATATGAGCCATTCATTTTGTTAAATTCAGTGTGCAGATCATTCATGAAAAAAAGAACGACGATTTGACAATCATAGTCTTGTGAGCTTATTGAAATTGTGTTCAATTTTTTGAAGGCACATAATGCAATCGTGTGGCTTTGAATATCAGATCAATCTGATTTTTTTCATAATAATTTACATACAAGAACTTGCAAAATGAACAGCTTAAAGGTATATAGAACTAAATGGTAGGTAAGGAAGGAGATAATATTGAAACACAAACCTAAAAATGGCTGGTCTTCTGTTTTCTGTGACAGTTTCTTTTAGGTGTAGAGACTGTTTAAACATTGTGAAGATGGAAAACCTCCAACCAAACATTTGTTTCATGAATGGAATGTTCACTTTAGAACACAATAATTTATACTATTGTCAAGAGATTTTTTATTTTTTTTTGAACAACATTGTCAAGAGATTCATTACCTTCTGATTCACTTTATCAGACAATAATGGATGTGTACTAGGATAATACTAAGTGCTTGAAACTGTATAAAAAGTGGCCAGTAAGTTTTTCAAGTCACCATATATTGGTTCCAAGTTTCCACCATTGACTGAAAACAAGTCGAGTAACTGAATAGTGAGTTGTTCAAACTTGATTTTAAACTAAACGAGCTACAAAAATATCTCAAACGAGCTTTAGGTTGAACCAAGCCAAGTAGTTTGAATTTTTTTTTTGGGTACAATTCTATCATGTATACAAACTTATTGAGCGAAGTTTGGTTTGAACTCAAAAAATTAATCAAACTCATAAAATTAACGGGTTTCAAAATTTGTTCAAACTCAACTTGTTTACATTATAAGCCAATCTGGAACAAATTTTTATCGAGCTTTTACTCTCTTTTTTTTCTTTTTCCTTTCATAGAAGAGGAAAGAAGGTTCATATTCACACAAGGCAAGCCCAAATAACCATCCAAAATCTCATTTTTCTATTTTAGCTAGCCACTTCTCTTCAATATACAATCCAACAAAGCTCCCTACTTAAAAATATTTTCTCCTATTCTTTCTTTCTTCAAATACTACAATATTTATCTAACAGTCATTTTTTCCAACGATCATATCTTTCCAAAGTCAAATTTTCCCAATGGTCACATTTTCTCAATTGTAAGTATTTTTCCAACGATCATATCTTTTAAATGAATGAGGATGCGCAAAAGAGAGAGAGAAATGTTGGGGACTGAAATTGACAAAAACAAATAGAACACAAAATAGGTAAAGAACACAAACAATCAATACAAGGAATAGTCAGTTGAAAAGGCTTTGACATATACTTCGAAAAAAACAGGCAAATATATTATTGTCTAAACTCCATGTACAAAAACAGAGCATTTGCATTGGTGTAAGCAAATATTTAGTATTATTTTCGTTATTCGCGAAAAACAGAAAGCTTGCTTGGCAAACTGTTTTAAAAAAAGTTTCCTAAAAACACTTTTTTTAGGAAACACTTCTAAACTGTTTTCTGAATTTTCAAATATTATTTTTGCACAAAAACAAAAATATATAAAAACGATGGCTGCATACGAGCTTTGCATTGTTTTTGTTTCCAAAAACATGAAAAACAAAACCAAAAACTTTGAAAACGATATCAAACAGTGCCTAATTACTCAGCCTATCAGTTTGAACCTATACAGCTGAGTTCTAAAATATTCAAAATTCAGGATTTGGACTAGGTAAAAAGGCACCGAAGAACTGGTCAAAAGGAAAAATGGGTCAAAAACAGTGAGAAAGCCACCTTCGAGGAATCTGGTACAAGGTTAAAAAAGAGTACAATGGCCCAAATAAGTAGTTCTAATTCCTCATGCTTTTTGCACCCCCTTTTGTATCAACATAAGAAACATACACTTCTAAGAAGATGGCAAATCATTTCAGGCACCAATATAACACAATATTCATCGACACTTCCCAACACCTATCAAATACACGTCCAAACATGTTATACTATTTTTAAAAAATTTCTAGACTCGGACACACTTCACACACTAGAAGAACAAGTGTCTACTCTTTAGGCACATAAAACACATTACAAGTTTGAATAAATTAACTTAAAATTCAATGATAAAATAAAAACAACGAAAATTTATATATATTCTCCTTTTTTAGAAAAATTTATTATCTTTAAATTAAATATTCATATATATTATATATAATAATTACTTATTCTTATATATTCTATATAATAAATAAATAAAATTATATACTTTGTTATTGTCCTCGGCATGTCATATTTTTTCAAAATTTTCGTGGAAAGTTCATCGTGTCACGTGTCCGCGCTTTTCTTAGATATCAAGATGTGCTCGTCTGCTTTAACCGGAGCAAAGTCAATCCAAAGTGGAATGCAAACAAAGACCACGTTTGGGACGACTAATAGAATTACTATGACCCACCACCAATATTGCAGCATGATACGGTATAATTGAGAAGAGAATTACAGGTTGACTAGCAAAATACAATCCAACCCAGAATAATGCTAGGACCGTAGATAGTGCCTCCACAACTAGTGGTACCCACTTTTGTTTATATAAAATTAAACTAATGTTAATATTACCCGTATAAATTTAAATATGCTGACATACATTTTTACCAATAATGTAAAGATGAGTTATGAATCGTGAAACACACTCCAATCTACAATTGATAGTGGCCTGTATGTTACCAGAAAACGTTAACACCCTAACGAATTACGTATTAGTACGCACGTTCCAAAACATGATATATTTATGTTCTAAAACGGTAAATTTAGAGATCCAAAGCGATCCCAAAAGTTTTTTTTCCAATATATTTCCTTAAATTACTTTAGGAGAAAAAAAAAATCAAATATATGAACTAAAATCCAAAGTGAGTTAAGTTTTAATAACACAAAAATCAACGATGGGTCATAATTTTTATAGAACTGATTTGCTACATGAATATATATATATATATATATATATATTATTGGTTACCTAATAGTTAAAAGAAAACTACTCTAGAAGTACCTTAAATTTTAAATTTTCTATCGCATTACATTTTAAAGCATGTGGCGTACCACATTCCCATTCCCGTTCCCATTTCATGTACCAGGACGATTCATGTTTTAGGTAACATAGAGTGGCCTAGTGGAGTATAAATCTTGTGATTGCATATGAATCCACTTTAAGTTAGTCTAATTCTTTTTATATTTAATACCCAAAATTAACCCTCAAAGCCATTGTAGGATAGTGAATTTGTGGAGCAGCTTCATCAGCCACAATGGAAAGTTTATCAGTCAAGTCAAGCCCGCATCATCAGAGAAATTTGAAATCCAAGCCTGAGCTTGGAAGCAAGACAACCTTTAAAATATATAGGCATGTATAAAAGCTGTTTGGTAATAGTTTATTTAACAGTAATATAACGGTCAAACTTTGATCTGAAATTCTCTTCAAAATCTATGGCAAAAGGCTCAAGTTATGAAGACAATTAGACAATACCATATCTCACTGAGAGAGAGAGAGAGAGAGAGAGAGAGAGAGAAAGAAGGAAAAGACCCATGATCCTTCTTGCGATTGGAAAATTTCATTATGTTACTTTAGATTTAAATACAAAAATTTTGCAGGTCTGCAGAACCATTCACTTACATTAAGGACAAAAAAGGAAAAAAATTGACAAAAAATTCAAGCAAGCATGTTAAATAAAGATCATCTCTGAAGAGATTTGGGTTATTTACCTCTCCAGAAGCATTACCAGTTCACAGTGTGGAGTATGAGGGAAAAGATCAACTGCCATCGCTTTCATGGGTCGGAAAGGCTCTGAGTTGGGCATTGATTTAGCCCTATGCCGTGCCAAACTAGCACTGCTCATGTTCCTCCATCCCCAGTTGTTCTTGTTCCCTTTCTCAGTTTTATCAGCAGACGGTGTGCAGAGCTCAATAGCATTTGCCATTAAGCTTTCGGGATTACAGGAAATGTAACTGAAGAAGAGCAATAGAACAAAATTAAAATTCTAGTACAGACAAATACTCACAAAGAAAAAGAACACAACTAATTCAGTACTGTGACTAACACAAGCCTCCGTAAACGTGGATGAGTTCTCAGCACTTTGATCACCTACATTATCACAAAACAAGAATAAATATAACCAGTTAATGCTTTTGGAGTCAAAGAAACACAAATCCAAGAATTAAAGAAAAAAATTTGTATGCAAAGAGTACTAAAATTTTTACAGCACCAAGGTCGCCATACATGTGAATTGCCAGATCAGGTCCTAAAAACTAACAAGATCGACTTTGAAATATTAATTCTGAAATGACTAGCATCAGACGTATTACTTGGAAGCTCTGTTATCAGAATCTTGCGATTCGCGATTCGATTCATGATTCGATTCACAATTTTTGCAAAATCGATACGAATCTATGGGTGAATCTATTTTGGAAGTGAATCTCTAGTGAATCGCACGATTCACAATCGATTCACGATTCGATTCACTTTTTACGATTCATGCAATTTTTTAAATTATTGTGTACGACATATTTTTGACTCTTTTTTTCTCCATCTTTTTAGTGAAAATGGCATAATACAACTTTTAATAGCGTTTAATACCAAAATAACCAACATATATACATGATTTATTGTTATTTTAGTGATCATGGAGTTTTTAATAGGATCCAATTAGATTCAATCAGACCCAACATATTTTTAATCTTTCTTCTCATTTTTTTTTCCTTTTAAAAAATTATAATATATCCTCTAAAGATGTTTAAGATTAAAATTACACTATGAATTATCTATTACTATTTTATTAAATTGAATATTACATGTGTGAGGTCAGTTATACTTTTTAAAATGTTTTAGGCTTTAAAATAAAAGATTCTAAATAATTCCTTCTTATTATTTGCTCACTGTTACTTAGAAAAGTATATATACTTATTGTCCAAATATCAACATTGTTGTTAATTATTGTTACTTTGAAAATTGATAGTTTGTCTATTTGGTTACTATCTTTATTAAGAATGGCTGATAAAAAATATCTAAAAAAGAAAAAAGGCAAGATGGTGATATTACATCTTTATTAAGAATGGTTGATAAGAAATATCTAAGAAAGAAAAAAGGTAATATGGTGATCTTACATAGGAACTTTTGTTAACTTTTTACCTATTAAACTACGTGATTATTATTCAAAATAACATTTTTATTGATTTAAGTCTAAATATTTTATATTCATAAGATATATTTAACATCTAAATGTGTAGATCTATGTTTTTAAGTAATTTAGAAAAAGTGACCGAATCTTTACGATTCACGATTCGATTCGATTCGATTCGCGATTCGGTACAAGACCATTTCGATTCACGATACGAATCCCGATTTGACAACTATGCTTGGAAGAGAGTAAATTTTGGGTCAAGTGTAGACACACTCCCAATCTGATATACTCTCGAGAAGTATTTCACTATGCAAAATTTTGGAAGAGAAAATTTCAACAGTTACTCATCCACTTCATTGTTATAGCAATAATGCTACACTTACAATCTTTACATACCACATCTAGTGTACCTTCTCATGTGGCACATCTATAACCGTTAGATATTAGTGAAGGTTATGTGGGACCCAATGCATTGATGTTTGTGAATGTACCACATGAGATAGTACCCTAAATGTGGTATATAAAGATGTTAAGTGTAGCAACTCTTGTTATAGTGCTCAGAAAGCATGTTCTATGTCAGAGGTTCAGATGCAAGATGTTGCCTTTAAAAAATGAGGGGAAAAATATCATGCAATTCTGTTGAATGTGGCTTGCAGCCAATGTTACAATGTCCATATGCTATGACTATTTAACTAGCTGCAAACATGAAGATAACACAGGCATACAAGCCCAACCTAACAAGACAGGCAATTTAAATGTTTTTCGTCATTCAAATTTATCTAGAGCCAATGCCCTCCATTAAACCACACGTGTTTATTCTCTCACCTAAACTATGTCTTTTGGCCTTAATCCCTTTAACACCTTCAACTTAAACCAAAGTTACCAAATAGGCGGCAACATACGTTTGTAGACAAATATGTTGGTGGTTGCTAGTGCATGACAATGGTAGTTGTAGAAGTAATAGTTAGGCAATTTTGGCAATGATGATGTGAGGAATAGAGATCGAGCAGCAAGTGTATTTTCCTAATAGGTGGTTTTGCTATTGACAGATTAAAGTAGCTACATATAGAGTAAGCTCTGCTTTAAATTGTTGTACATAACTCATTAGCAGTTGTAAGCCTATTTTGAACTAAACAAAATCATTTTAATGAGAAGAATTGCTTGTTTTCCAGTGGAGATAATGAAGTTCTGATGTGAATTGCCATCAAGAACTCCACAAGTTCAAAAGACTACTATCAACCTAGGGTTGTCTAGAAACTAACAGTCGGCCTAAGGAAACCTCTACAGTTTAAAATAAAGATTTACTTCAATTATCAACCAGAGACATTCTTTGCAATAAGAAACTGGACTTTTTTTTATGCTTAATTGATAGATAAAAAAAATCAGAATTGAGAAATTTGCCAAAGCATTGCTCTATATATCACTGCACATAATACAATATAAGAGAGCATGTCACTTACAGTTGGATGAAGTCCAACACGTGGAGGATCAACAATAGCAACAACATTTTTGAATTGATGAGTTGAAGTATTATTTTCTGAAGTACAACTGTTCTGAGGTTGGTTGTCAAGTCCTTGGCTGCTAACACACCCAGATTCACTTTTACCATTTTCAAGCTCAAGGCTTGCACTGTCTACAGAGTCTGGTGTATTGTCCAAGGAGGTACCTTTCTCTTCAATGTAAACTGGTTCTTCATTGTTTTTTTCAGAGGAATTTGCAATCTCATCTTGTTTCTGAGGCAAATTTAGGTACTCCTTTAAAAGAGATCCCATTACATTCTCAGCCTGTAACCTCATTGATTGCACAATGACCAAAAAAAAAAAAGAAGATATTTTGAGTAAAACATCATAAACTCAACAAAATCAGAGAAACTAGACTTCATAAACTACGGATTTGTTTTAATGCTTCAGGCATTGTTATGATTCAACCAATTCAAATTGCAAAATTTAAAAAAAAAAAAATAAAAAAAAAAAACTGAGAGAGAAATTTTAAATCTCACCTTTGCACAAACAAATCTGCAGTTTTTTATGCCATTAATTTCAGCATTCCTCTCAGCATCCAAGACTGCAGATGCATTCATTTCAATGCCAACCACCTAAAAAGATTTGAAAGCCAAAGACAAATTACGAGAGCAAAAGGGAGAATTGCACTTTGCATATAGATATAGCGGAATAAAAATGGACTGGAAAGGCAAGAGGAAGATAAGTCTCCTGAAATACTCCTAAATATATTTCTTAAAAAATAAACCTTCCAGCATCATGATCTCTCCATTTCCGTTTTGTATATTTTTAAACATGGCAGAAGCAAAATCATTGAGGGCCATCACATACCTTTTGAAACAAGTGAATCAAAGCATCCTTGAATCAGATTGATGAAAATTACCTTACCAACACGGTGAGCTAAGGTTAGGCCAATTGTTCCAGTCCCACAGCATATATCAAAAAGCAAGGTATCAGGTCCTAAGCCAGCCCAATCCCCAGCCAGTGAATATAGCTTCTCTGCAGCAAGAGTGTTCACCTGCAGTATAGTAAAATTTGAGAATTTTTCAGTCGCACCAGAAAAAGTTTGGAGAGAGATGGAGAGAGAGGACAGTAAAGGTCCTTACTTGAAAGAAAGCTGTTGGGGATATACAGAACCGAAGATTGCTTATATAATCATGAATCCTCGCTTCTACACCATCAATTGCTACCTCACGTCTGGAGTCACTTTCTGCTTTAGGAATAGGAATTGAGCGCAATGGAGCATCAGCTGGTGCTGCATTTGATATTCCCTGGTGATCCTGCATAGAACAAATCACCAAACAGACAATCAGAGAGAGAGAGAGAGAACAAAAAAGAAAAGTTAAGGCATATCTGAAATAAAAAGACTAAAGTTCGTCAATGAAAACAAATGAGCATTTTCTAGTTTCCTCAACCCCATAAGGGGTTCACAAATTTGGCCAAAATATACAGACTTAATAAAAAAATGTATGTGATATAATTAAAAAGTTAGTACTTTGGAGGATAATTCCAGGAGACTACCAAGAAGCATTGTGGAGCCAGTAATCCTAATCATTCATGACAACTTTCTTCATCCTGCTTTACATTCAACATCCATACTGCAGCAGGACAATGCAATCTTGATATGATGTGTTTCAGTTCTGAGCAAATTAAGCATCACAAATTCTATCATGTCTTCCCTAGCTCTTCAAGTTTCCTAAAGTAAATTGAAATGTAAATTTTTTTAAAGATAATGGTGACTAATCCCTTTATTTCCCTCACATATTAACCAGTGAATTTATGTGAGCCTTTCTGCATCCTACTACACTCAATTATCCATCTATCTATTAAATATACTAATCTGTGGTTTTGCTACATCATTCCAACCATCCTGATTCCGCTTAACATATGGTGAGAAATATCACATTTAGGCACATCTGGCATAAGAGATTGCACACCAATCAAATAATGGTTCCACCATACATGTACATTTATTTTTCCATTCAAAAGCTGCAACAAGAATCCAACAAACAGCTAAGGTTTGTTCATTCTCCTTAGCTAAATCTCAAAGACATCATATGTGCCTGCTATTCATACATCAAGTCATACTAGTTGCCCCAACTTTCAATTGCATGCTGGGTCTTTAAAATCTCAGGTTTTCATGAATCCTGGTAACAGACAGATTATAGAGTACAACTGCCCATCTAATAAAACAGCTGAATATGAACACACAGGTAGCATGAAACTTAAAACCCAACCCCAGAACCCAAGAGCAAGTTTATCACATGTACAGAAATAATGTTTTATTCATGAACTGTTAGTCTGTTAGCTATCATTGATCCTGAGTCTTGAGGAAGTATATTCCCTATTTCTGGAGTTTGTGATGTCACTGAGGAAGTATATTCCCTCTAATTGATAATTATAAGAATTAGTCCAAATTTCTAACACTAATCAACCCCACAAAGACGAAAGATCCAAACCTTACTTCCACCTGTAGAGCATTTCAATATTAAAATGGACTATTAGTCTAGCAAAAACCCTAACATCACAGAGAAGCAAGCAGAACTCTCTACATATGCCTGACAGTAAAACAAACCTACAGAAATTTACGAGAATGTAAAAGCCAATAATTTGCTTATAGGTTAATATTTATAATCCTCTTGTATGTAATGTATATTGAACAATAATAGGAGCAACTAGAAAAAGCAAATTCATAACAATGCAATTAGCTAAAAATGTTGGCTTGCATACTAATTTATTTGCTCTTTCCAGCTGCTGCTAACACATGTACCTATATGCAATGAAGAAATTAAAATATCAGACCCAAACAGGTACATGTACTTAGAGTTAGTACCTGAACTACCAATGATGTTAGAGGCAAAGGAGAATCAGCAGAAGGTCCCACAGCAAATGCTTGAGCCATCCTCTCAAATTCACTGTTTACTAACTCATCATCAAAGTGCAATGTGCAAACCTAAGTATTCAAGAATAGAAACCAAAATCAAAATAAATATAAAACTTTGAGAAGAAGGTTCAGTGGTGGTTTAATGTGCAATTGGTTGGTCAATCACTCATCAGGGTTCATCTCACATAAAGAAAAGGCTGTTAACATACTATCTCAAGCCCCAAGTACCAGAAAAGTTGATTCAGCTTTGGTTTCCTATTTTTTTATTTCGTAGTTACCAATATGAGAAATGGAAGCAAGAAACAATATGGTAAAAGGAAACGTGAAACATGACCCAAAAATATTATAGAAAACGGAAAACGTTAGGTTATAATTGAATTTGTATTTGTAAGAAATTGAGTATTTTAAAAATAGCCATATAAAGTTATAGAATACTTTCATGATCAATTAAAATGCTAATGCTAAACTTATTAGAACAATTACATATTATTTTGTTATAAAAACAAGACTTGAGAGAATGAAAAATTAGTAAAAATTGCGAGAAGCATGTTTGTAGGGGGGATTCTACAACATTTTTCAAAAGTTCATGACAAGATTCTCTGAATAAGAGTTTCTAAAACGTTTTGAAAACAGCTTTCCTTTTCACCAGCCAAATATAATTATGAAAGATAAGGAGCTTTGAAAAGCAAATTAAAGAGATTTTCACCTGGACAATGAGCATAACCTCTGAAATAACCTCAGCAACCTTGCCTGGAGACCGTCCTTCTCGAACCTAATAAAAGATATCATAATAGAGAATGAAAATTGAAGAAACAGAACTGTGGAGTGTTCCAATTTAAACCACTCAGTCCAAGTACTGTATTAGAAGTCATATAGCACTGATGGCAGAAGACAATAATAGCTGTTGATAAGTGAAAATTACTGTTAACTGGCGCCAGAATCCAGAATTATTAAATCTGTTCCAAATCGGTAAGCCTGAACATTGTAGAAACTCTTGAAATATTGCAGCATATTTACAAGCAACTGTGGAAACATTTGGGCAGTTCGTAGGTTCTTCAACAGCTGTCACACCCTCCCTGAAATAAATAATTCTTCTTTATGATAAACAAGAGAAAAATGTAAAGAAGTGAATCCCAAAAGGTAAATTCAATAACTACCTGAAGTTCCCAAGCATAAACCCCACAGTTGGTTTTCCCTGTACAGAATATCCAACTGAAAATTCACACTTGTTACGGTATCCATTTACAAGTGGTGATTCGACTATACCCTCTAGTTTGCATGGAAGACCCCCTGCTCCAAAATACAATCAGAGGATAGCATCTGAAACTATAATAAAAATAAAGAGCACAGTTTGCATCTCCATAGAGCAATGAAGAGTGTTCCAATCACATGAGCTCAACCTCCCTCCCACCAAAGTCAAAATATTATTCCATCTAGCCCGTTTTATGTGTCTTAGTTGACTATATGCACAAAGTTTAAAGAAGGATTTTTTAATGATGAATTTATGTTGCTTGTCTCATTTGAATAATGGGTTAATTACACTAATAGTCCCTATAGTTTGGGACTTGTGTTATTTTGGTCCTTGACTTTTCAATTGTGACACATTTGACCCTGAATTTTGAATCTTGTTCCAAATAAGGACAATTGAAAATATCATTAGATTTTTCAAGGGTAAAATAGTCAATTTGATAAAATATAAACTAATTTGACAAAAATAAATGTCAAAAAAATATTTTTAATTTTTAACTTTTTTTTTTATCCACCAATGATAAAATTATGTAAAATTAATAAAAATTACATGATTAATTTTTTAAAATTAATTTTACATGATCATCATCCAAACACATAATAAAAATTAATTTGGTAAAAAAAATAAATAAATGTCTAAAAGATTTATCAATTTTACATAATTTTATTTTTAGTAGGTAGAAATAATTTTTAAAAATTCAAAAATATTTGTTTGACATTTATTTTTGTCAAATTAGTTTATATTTTATCAAATTGACAATTTTACCCTTGAAAAATCTAATGATATCTTCAATTGTCCTTATTTGAAACAAGATTCAAAATTCAGGGTCAAATGTGTCACAATTGAAAAGTTAGGGACCAAAGTGATACAAGCCCCAAACTATAGGACTATTTGTGTAATTTGCCCTTGAATAATTTATTTGGGAATTGTGATTGTATGGAAATATAAATGTAAATGTGTAACATGGGAAAGTGACAAATAAAATTTTGAACTTTCCAAACTAAGACCCGTTAAATGGGACTTCTAGGGGGAAAAAAATTAAGACATATAAAATGGGAGGTATGGAGTATTAAAAAATTATGGACATTTGGAAGACAATCATTTTCGAGTGGTTAGCCAAAATAAGGACATTACCTATTTCCCTGGATCTAAGAATCCACTCTGGAAGTGAAACACCCTTTGGGCAAGCTTTACGTGCATTGCGAGTCTGCAGATAGCACAACAGAAAATAAGACAACAGCTCATTTGTGAAATATTAACTCATAATCATCTCATACTAGTGAAAACTGACAAGCGTTTCAAAAAGTAATATATATTTAGCACCTACACAGATTGTGTTATTAAAATAAAAGAAAGAGGAAAAAGAAACAAGGATGAGCAGTTCTAACAAGTCTTTTGAGAATTTGAGTGAGATTATTCTTCTTGTGCTCCAGCTGATCAACGTAAGGCATATGTGCAAGTGGAGTCACTACATCACGGACACTTCTAGCCTTTGAAGCTGAATAATCAAGTGTGACAATATCATCACTTGTATCACCATCTTCGCACCCATTTGAAGATGTAGATACCTCATTATTGTCACCAACTAATGCTGGCTTTATAGTTTGTTGGGAACTTTGAGGGGTAGGCACTGCGAATTTAGTTTTGTTATCAAATGATCGGGGAACAACATCTACAACCTTTAAATTCTGGTTGCCAACACATCTTCCATCCAGCTCCTGTCACAATGAGACTTAAGAATCCAAGCTAGTAAAGTTATTGCAAGTATTTCAGGAACTCTTATATGTGGAATGCAGGGTACCTCCATTGCTCTTTTCACTTGTTCTTCACTTTCAAAATTCATGAAACCTGCTTTCATGCCTTTCTTTTTCTTTGCTGATTTATATACAATTCCCTGGGAGAAAAACAATTTCATCAACTTACAAAATAAAAACGTCCCTAAGCCCTCATCTACATCATTTTATTTTATTTTTTTTGATAAATTAAGCCCTCATCTACATCATATCAAAAGCTCGTGAGGAAAAATAATTGGAGGCAAGATATTTCCCACAAATACAGCCAAACTTATGACAAACACATCCAGAACAAAACATTCATCGAAATCATCAAAACATCAATGAGTCAAACCGTATCCTTTGAACCATTGATACTAGATAATTAGATGGCTTGAACTAAACTAGACCAGATCATTTTAGTTAGTCAATTTGTTTACAGTTCAAAAAACATATATTTACATTTAACTAGGGTGACTTCAATACCTCCTTGCATCCATTTTAGGACTCTTACACTGACAGTGAAAAGTTTAAACTGTTACCATTAGTTATCACCTAGATTCTAGCATTTTACACTAATACAAAGGTTTCACCTTTGACAATATATTTGCATTGGCACTTCAATACCTCTTAGCATCCATTTTAGGAATCTCACACTAACAGCTACAATTTTAAACTGTAAATTCTAGCATATTAAACAAATACTATAGTTTCGACTTTGACTCCATATTCTTCTAATTCAATGCGATGTTGAGCACATGTTACTATAAATTCAATCCAAAACCAGATAAATTAGTCAGAAAAAATCAAAATTTCTGTCAGTTTCCCAAATTTTCTCACCAATCGAACAACCTACATTTACAGAACAACTAAAAAATCACCTGTTCGCGGAGAAAATTTCGCAAATTGTCCGAAGTCCACCGCATGGGGAGATTCACCATGCACTTGGAGAGAGCGGGGTCCGAAGAATCGCCGTCGAGAGCGTCCGTCATCAGAACATCACATTCAACCTCAACTGGCTTCGATTTCTCTCCATTCTCGGTCTTCAACACCTTCTTGGCCCGGTCGGAGCTCGGGTCCCACGTGTTGTCGGGTCGGATTCGGAGCTCCTCCTCGCTGTGGGCGTACCGGCAAGCATCGCCGTGGCTGCACGACCCGCTCGATCGCCGGAAGTAGGAGCAGAGGCTCGTCTTCCACAAAGGGTGCACAGCTTCTTCTTCTTCTTCGGCTCTCTTTCGCTTCTCGACTGGTTCGAGTGAGTCAGTTTGTTGAGGATTGGAAGGCTCTGATTGTTCTGAGGGAATATCGTGGCCGTTGATGGGGAGGGATTGTTCGACGGAGGGGATTAGGGTTTCGGTGGGAAGGGTTTGGTTATCTGAAGATGCCGCCATTGATGAACACTTCACTGAGTTGGGTTTCGTTAGTTGTCTCTGCGGTTTCCGTTGATTTCGTAGGTTTTCGTTAGTGCTTATGTTTGGGGTGAGGGGTGGGTACTGTGAGGTGAGGCCATTGACAGCATTGGTGCTGTTCCCCTAAACGACGTAGTTTTACGAATATTTTCTCAAGCCTACCTCGTTGTATGTTCTTAGGGCAAATGCACTGCTTTTGGCTTATTTAAATAAAGTATGTTAATTCCATTTGATGTCAATCGTCAATGCCAAATCTATTTTATAACATAATTTTTGTGATTATTATATGAAAAATGATATTAATATAAAAAAATGAATCACACTCTGCTCAAAAGTCCATTTTTTAAAATTATATGATAATAAATCCAAACGTTAAAATGTTCTATTTATTAAGAAATGTGGATGCAAAAAGGCTAAAATACCTATATGTATATATAGGGTATTATAGACACTCTATTTTGACTGGCCCTAAGACTTTGACGCTTTCTTTTTAATTATTCGATGATAAAAATTATAATGTAATTCTCACAAAATTCTCAGTAAAAAAGATGGAATTTGTGCTTCATTTACAAACTTAAGCCTGTTTTGGCCAAGTGTTCAAATCTTATTCAAAACTCCCTACTTTCTTTCCATGCTTTGTTCCGAATATTGTCGTAGTGTTCTGAGCCTCACTTTTAAACTTCAAAATGAAACTTTTTTTTTTAAGGAAATCAAACAAAGAGCAGTATGGAAATATGAAGAAAGAAAGAGAATTCTGTCAAAAAATCCTCTTTCAAGCAAAATAGTCAGCCACAGCTAGCCAAGTTTTTGGCCGGCCAACCAATAAATTGGTCGGTTGGCTAATTTGCCCAGGAGCATGGTAGTTTCGGCAGAATTCTTGATGAATGCGTGTGGGTCATGCCCATTCTAATTGTTTTTTGGTAGATTCATGCATGAAATACACACCCACCCCTCCATTGTCCTCCTTTGGCCTTCATTGTCAGGATTGTTCTCTACCCCAAAATGAGCATCCAAGGCAACCACCATTATCACTCCATCATCCTTGTCTCACACCTCCTTGACTTTGCATTTCATTCATTATCTATATGGATGATCAAAGTGAAGGAAATCAGAGATGGAGGAAATTGAATTAAGAGAGTGAATTGAGAGTTAGAGAGAAAAAGAGAGAAGTTATCAATATTGAGCCAAAACTATTGGAAAATGGCATTGAAAAATCCTTATTTTTTGTTATCTTTGACCATTAATTAAGGTGGGACCCAAGCGTTATTTTTAACGTTTTTCATTAGGTTCATGTTTAATGTCGCGTGGTGAATAAAACTATGTATTTGGTTGCTCAAAACCATTTTCGGATGAATAAGAATTCAACGCGCATTTTCGGATTCATGGAAATGGCTTTAGGTGGGTTTCCTACACATTTGTGAAATGTGGTTGTCCCACATTGGAAAGGCTTATGGATTTGTGTAGGTTTATATTGGGGTGGGACTAGGTGTGGATGAGTGATGTGAGATTGGGTTGGGCCAACACAACACTTATCTTTTTGGGCCAAAAACATTTGTAATTTATTTTTTTTTTTATTTTGGTTTCAAAATTCAAAATAAATTAGTCCAAATTTTTTCCTTCACCCAAACAGATTTTAACCCACCTGAACAGGTTCATACCTGTTGAATTATTTCCTAGACAAATCTATATCTGTTTAAACAATTCAAACAAGTTTTTGCTTATTGAATCTGTCCAAACAGGTTCATATCCGTTGGCACCTGTTCGAACAGCCACCGTTTCTCCTATAAAAGGCCAGCCGTCGACAATTCAGAGATTAATTTTTCCCTCAGAATTTCGTCTTCCCCTTCTGTTCTTCTCTGTGTTTCTGCATCTATTCTGCATTTAATTTTTAGAAAGAAAGAGAAAGAGTCACAACAGAGTTTTGGTTTGCCAGACTTGATTTTATAGTGCTGTAAATTCAAGTGTTAGTCGTTGTATCCTGGGAAGTAGACGCTGGTTAAAACTCGAAGCACCAGAGTGAGGGCAAAATCTACTTTAAGGACATTATGTCCAACGTAAGCCTTGATTTTAATTTCTGTAAGCATTTAATTTGGTATTTAATTTATATAATTATTTTCTAAATTATTTTTATTTTGTTGTTTATTTTAATTATACATTTAATTTACACACACACACACACCAAGATGGCAACAAAAGATGATATTTTATCTTACAACATTGAATTTGGCTCATTTCACTCATGAAAAAGCTTCGGCACTGAACGAAGTAGAAACTGACCAACAAGTGGTTGTCGCAGTCAATGCATGGAAACATGGTGATGTTGGACAATACACTGTACAATGTATATAGTGTCAAAAGTACTGTTAAAGACCTGTGGGAATCTCTAGATCATAAATATAAGACACACCCGACCCCCCGACCCCGATCACAATGGTTTTTCCCCGAAAAATATCCCCGTGGGGACGGGGATGGTATTTGAAATTAAATCCCCGATTAGTTTCGGGCCGGGGACGGGGATAGCTTTCACAGCCCGGACCCGGCCCGCCCCGTCCTCGTCCCTGTCCCCATCCTCGGTTTTCTCCTCTGAAATAAAATTACTATAATACCCCTGTCTATATATATTACTATAATCCCGTCCCCTTCCTCACACAATCACACAAACACACAGCTTCATTCGCGTGAGAGAGAGAGAGAAGAGAGAGAGAGAAAAGTCACAGCTTCCTCACACACTGATCTCTTCGCCGCCGTCCTCCGCCGATCTGACAGCACCGCTCCTCCACCGCTCCTCCACCGCCCTCCTCTACTCTCTCACTCGTATCTTCTCTCTCGACTCTCTCACTGTCTTCACTCTCTCGTTCTCACCTCTCACACCCTCTCAACTCTCTCGTTCTCTCTCTCTCTCTCTCAGCTCTCTCACAGTCACGGGGACATCACCACCACCACCGATGGCCCGCCACAGCCACCGTCACCGTCGATCTCGCCAACACCGTCGATCTGTTAGATCTCTCCTCTCTCTCTCTCTCTCTGATCTGATGTTGTTGTTGTTGATCTGTACTCAGATCTGTGTTGTTCAGAATATTTTTTTTTAATTTGTTTAATTATCTGTATTGTTCACAAAATTGATCTGTACTCAGATCTGGTTTGTTGATTTGTCATATTATATTGATTAGTCAGTGTTTTGTTGAACAAAATTCGAAAAAAAAAAAGCTCGGGATATTTCGGGGTCGGGGAAACCCGATCCCCGTTAGGGGACGGGGACGGGGACGGGGACGGGGACGGGAGGGTAATGGGCTCCCCGCCGGGGATCGGGGGGGGGCGGGGATTTTGTAATCTTTGGGGATCGGGGACGGGGAGGGTGGTCCCCGGCCCCGCCCGGCCCGTTGCCATTCCTAAAAGGAGGAAGGAGTTGTGATTTTGGTCCACTCAAATTTTGCCAAATTATCTCATTCGTTAATTTTTCATTTAAAATGATATGAGCCGTTCCATCAATTATCTCTCTAAAACATTTTCAAAAATCATTTTATTATATTATAAAGATATAAAAACAAAATTGAAAAATTATATACAAGCACACATGGAATTGTGATTAAAATAAATATATATAATGACACTTATTTAAAACATGTGATTTAAAAAATATTATCTCACTCATAAAATTAAGTGTGATTAAAAAATCATTTAATTTTTTTTAATCACAATTCTAATAAAAGTAAGATATTTTTAATTCTTCTTATGTGATCTTTAATCACATGTTAATTAGAAGGTGTGATTAATATATATATATATATATATAATCACACTTAATTGAAAAGTGACATAAAAAATCAATATTATCACACTTAATCAAATCAAGTGTGATTAAAATATCAATCTATTTTTTTTTTATCACACTTCCAATAAAAATAAGACATTTTCATTTATCAAAGTGTGATCTTTAGCTGTTTTTGTAGTAGTGTTCTCATGACAATATTACAACCAATTCTTGTTAGGTCTTTGTTATTGACAATCTCGTTGAACAAAACTCTTTTCAGTTGTATTTTTATTCGCTTCATTGTATCTGTGAGTTATGAGAGTTTAGATGCGAATTCAACCCGAGTTGTACCTGTATAGAGGAGTTTATGCTGACATTTCGTATCTTGACCTGAGCATTCTTGTTGCCACTTCATTGATTAAGTACGGATATCGAACTGCATGGTAAACTCGCAGGGGTCGAGGGGGCAGCGTTTAGGCAAGATTGAGGGGCAGCACCCCCGAAACCAAGAAAAGTCAAAGTTGTTTGATTGCTCGAGCGGTTAAGTGGTTCATCTAGTATCTCTATTTGTGGTTTGAACTTTTGGGAAACATGTTTTACCACTTGAGCGGTAGATGTTGTACTTGAGCGGTTGACCTATATGTGAGCACTGCCTTTTCTCATACCGCTTGAGCAGTTTTCACGGCTCTGTTTAGTATGAAGTGCTTTGTTTGGTATTTTTAGGGTTGAACCATCCAGATTCTCAGAGAGGAGAAAAATACAAAATGTTCTATACTGGAGGGTATTTTTATATGAGTTTCCTTGATGTATAGAAAGTGATTGATTGATCAACGAACTACACATTGACAAACATCAAGGTTTGTTTTGTTTTTTTTCATAAAAAGAGAGGTGTTCATTGATGAATTCCATGGAACTTAGGCCTTGTTTGGCAAGTGCTTGTTTTAGCCTAAAAGTCAAAAAATTATTGAAAAAATCATAAAGTTTATATAACCTATACCAAAAAGTCAAAGATTCCATTTTCTCTCTACTTTTTGCACATTTTTTCATAAAAAATCAAAAAGTCATTCCAAACATACTTGTGAAAACGCATTTAATTATTCTTAAAAGAAAATAAATAAATAAATAAATTAATTAATTTTATCAGAGTCTATCTGAAATATATTAGTGTATAAGTTAGTTTTAAATTAACCCAATTCAATCACTAATAAAGACATTATTAAGAATAATAATTTTTGTGGATGTTCAATATTTGTTGTTTATAAATTATTTTAATAAGAATTCAACATGATAATTATTCTTACTAAATACCTTAGTTAAAAATCTTCGTATATCAATTTTAAGAAACCATATAAGTATTAAAAAAAAAAAAAAAAAAAAATCAAACTTTGGCAGATTTTTTTTATGGCAACATTGCTACTTGTTTGTTTGCATGTTAATATAGAAACATAACTTCATCATACTTCTTGAATTGGAAGATACGAAGTGACTAAAGAGAATGATAGAGAGAGAGAGAGAGAGAGAGAGAGAGGGGCTCAGCAATGCATTGTATATATATAAATGCATGCTTGCATTCGATGAAGGAGGGAAAAAGAAATCTGCAAAAGAAAATCTACGAAGTGGAGTAAGAGAATAAGAGGAGGAGGTTAAGAAAGTTGTATATTTTCCTACCATTTCACTATCTCATTTCAATCCTATAACTAAGTAAGAAAACCCTCTTAACCCTCTCATTTTTTTTAAATGTTGAAATTTTCAGATTATATTCATATGATAAAATGACTAAACTTGTAAATAGAATTTTATTTATAGTTGTATGTAATTTATCATTTGTATATCAAATATTTGAAGATATTGGTAGTCTTAAAATCATGATAATATTGTGGAATTTGGACTTGCATGTGTAGTTTATGCTATTCAAAAAATTATTGAAGATTTTATTTAGCCCTTAAATCTACCAGACAATTTGTACAAATTTTAGACAATTTTATACTCACAATTTGAAGATTATTTCTTCTACAAAGTTGTTGAGAATGATGTCTAGTTCATCCAGAAATTTTTGCAACAATTATTGAGCTTTGTACGAATTTATACAAAATTTTAATTAAATCTGTGTAAGACAGATTTTACTATATGTTTGAAAATTTATTAAAAATTCTATATTAAGACAAATCTGGTAATTTCTAACTAAAAGATGAAATTTGAGAAGTCTAGTTTCATAATAATTTTTTAGATTATGGAATTGATTTATGAATTTAAATATGGAACTAATTTAAGAAAATGCGATAAATCTGTGTCATAAAATTTCTGGGAATTTTACGGAATTAGTTATAACTTATTTTTGGGAAATTATTTCTGAAAAATGACCTAAACATCTTTATTGAATATTCTGTACATTTTCACGAATTTTAGAATTGTATAAATTATTTATTTATAATTTTTATTACCTAAGGTATAACCTGAAAATTTCTGAACAAGTTTAAGATCATTACTTCAATTAATTATTTAGATAGAAATTAATTATTGTGTTGGTCTAATTCATTAAATATTGTAAATTAGTAACCAAGTATGGGTGTATTGTGGTTTATTTAATATTGTGCTAGTCTAATAAATTAAAAATCCATGCATGTGTGTGATAGGGACGGACTGACGAAGGGATTGTCAGGGGCCACGCCCCCTACTTAATTTTTTTTTTTTACTAATATATATATCTTTTCAATAAAGTATTAATAATATAGTAAAATGGCCACTGTTTTGTTTTGTGGGCTAGGCTCAATCTATTCATTAGATGGCTAGGGCCATGTGTCTTCTTTTTGTTTTTTTTTTCCTAAAAAAAAAGGCTGAATAGAAACAGAAAAAGACAAAAAAAAAGAAAAAAGAAAACCTAATTGCTATGACTTGCTCTACGCCGTCTCAATTTATTGAAAGCAAGCATAGTATTTTTTTTTTTGGAGTTAAATCAACTTGGGATACATAAAAAAAAAGAAAAAAAGAAAAGAAAAAGTCTTGCTTCTGCTATTAATCTTCTCATTATTACAGGTATGTGATTCATATTCTCTTTTATTGTTGTTTTCAATTTGTAATACTTTTATTATCTTTTTTTTTAATGTCATGTTGATACAATTGCAATTTTTTTTAATTTTACATATTAAGAAAAAAAAATCATGAATTAGTACGTATGATTTCAATTACTAGGGTTTTTTTTGATAATCATATTTGGGCAAATTTAATTTTATTCAGATTAAGTGTTATAAATTCAAAATTAAAATGAATTGAGACTTGTATAAAATTTATGTGTTAAATCTGAATTCTGAATTTTTAAATTTATATGAAATTTGTTTTAATTACATTTGTTATTCTAGGCACAAAAATTTTCTATGTCCTGTGATATATATATATATATATATATATTTTACATTAGCTATTGGTTCTAATTTCTAATAGAATATTAACCATGTATGTAATGAATTCTATTTTGATTTGTAGATTATTATGGGAAAGCCATGTATAATTAATAGATTTTTTTAAAAGAAAAAATGCAAGTTCCTCAGAAGTCAATGCTGACAATACATCATTGCCAACTTCCAATGTTGATATCCCTAAAAATCCTCCCACAAAATCTCAAAAAATTGATGTTAAAGAAATTGATATTGGTTCATTGGAGCGAGATCCTGGATTACGTATACAGATTTGGAATTATCATGTTAATCAACGTGATGAAATTCGACGAGCTTATATTAAGGCTGGTCCATACCAACTTATACTTTCAAAGTATCCAAAATCTGGATCAACAACTCATCTTTGTAGCTTTCAACTGTCATGGTTCAAACTATTTCTGTCATGGTTGGAATATTCACCTACAAAAGATGCAGCTTTTTGTTTACCATGCTTTCTTTTTTATAAACCATGTGGATCTGGATATTATGGGCAGCAAGCATTCATGTTGATGGATTTCAGAATTAGAAGAAAGTTAGGGATGGAGCAAAATGTGCTTTTTTAAATCATATAGGAAAAGATCCTAATTCTTTTCACAATGTTGCCGAGAGATCATGTGAAGACTTGATGAATCAATTTCAACCTATACAAAAGGTATTGGACAATTTCACTTCTGAACAGATTGTAGATAATCAACTAAGATTGAAGGTCTCAATTGATACAATCCGATTGCTTGCATTTCAAGGTTGTGTTTTTAGAGGTCGTGATGAAAGGCCAAATTCAATCAATCGTGGAAATTTTCTTCAAATAGTGAAATTGTTGGGATCATATAATGATAATGTTGCTAAAGTATTGGATAAAGCTTGAAAAATGCCTCTTACACATCACCAAAGATTCAAAAAGAAATTTTACATATTTTTTCAACCAAAGTGAAGAATGCAATTCGTTAAGAAATTGGTGATGCAAAGTATTGCATAATTGTTGATGAAGCTCGTATGAGTCAAAGAAGAAGCAAATGGCTATAGTTTTGAGATTCGTTGACAAAGATGGTTTTGTGAGAGAGCATTTTTTTGGGCTTATTCATGTCTCTAACACTGCTGCATCAACCCTAAAAGATGGAATATATTCTGTATTGTCTCATCACAATTTAGATATTTAGAATATTCGAGGACAAGGATACGATGGTGCAAGCAATATGCGAGATGAGTGGAAAGGATTACAAATATTAGTTTTGAATGATTGTCCATATGCTTATTATATTCATTGTTTTGCACATCGTTTGCAGTTGGCTTTAGTGGTAGCATCGAAAGATGTTATCCCAATTGATAAATTTTTTCCTAAATTGACTTTTATTGTCAATATTGTTGGTGCCTCATGCAAGCGCAATGATGAATTGAAAGTTACGCAAGCTACTGAAATTGAACATATGATTGACATTGATGAGCTCGAGACTGGAAAGGGACTTAACCAGATTGGCACTTTGCAACAAGCTGGAGATATTCATTGGAGTTCTCACTTCAAGTCAGTTTCAAGCTTAATAAAAATATTCAGTCCAACATGTGAAGTTTTTCTTGACATCATTAATGAAGGAACGACTTCTGCCCAACGAGGAGATGCAAACTCAGCTTATGAAACATTGACTTCATTTGAATTTGTCTTTATTTTGCATTTCATGAAAGAAATGTTGGAGATCACTGATTTACTTTGTCAAGCTTTGCAATACTGATCTCAAGACATCTTAAATGCTATGAATCTAGTTTCATCTACCAAGGCACTTCTGCAAAAGTTTAGAGATGACAAATAGGATGCTTTACTAGCCAATGTGCAATCATTTTACGAGGTACATAACATAGATGTCCCAAATATGAATGCTCATTATATTAGGAGAAGAGGTCAAGCTTGTGATCATCAAGATGACTTTACAGTTGAGCATTATTATCGAGTAGATATTTTTTATGCTGCAATAGATTCTTAACTACAAGAATTAAATGGACGGTTCAGTGAACATGCAGCAAGTTGCTTAATCTTAGCTCAGCTCTAGATCCTCGAGATGTGTCTGAAATTTTTGGAATCGACGATATTTGTCAGTTAGTAGAAAATTTTTATCTGCAAGACTTCAAAGATCAAGAGAAAATACAGTTGAGAATGCAATTCACCATTACGAGCATAATGTAGTTCAGCATGTAGATTACAAAAAATTGTCTACTATTTCTGAATTGTGTCAGTGGTTGGTAAGGACAAACAAATCTATGATCTATCAACTTGTTTATAGAGTGATTACACTTGTTCTTACTCTTCCAGTTTCTACTGCAACTACGGAGCGATCATTTTCAGCCATGAAAATTGTCAAAAGTCGACTTCGCAACAAAATGGAAGATGAATTTCTTACAGACTCTTTGCTTGTGTACATTGAAAAGGAAATTGCTGAAAATTTTACCACAAGTCAATCATTAAAGACTTTTGAGATATGAAAGAACGTCAAGTTCCACTTTGATAGATGATTGAGTTGATTTGTATAAATAATTTTTTAATACATGACTTTGCTTTTATTCATATATTAAATTTACTAAATATATGGTTTTATTTTTTACGTACTAATTTAATATTAAATTTTAGTTTACTTTTTGAATTCAAAAAAATAGTAATTTATATCAATTCATATAAAAAAAATTATTTATGTGTTGGCCCCCCGCAAATGAATTCTTGGTTCCGTCCTGTGTGTGATTATGGTTTATTTTCTTTGTATCTAAATTATTATTTCATACCATGGTTTAAATAAATTGTTTATTTAAATTTTACATTTATTTATTATTGCGTGACATGTGTAATATTTTATGTTGGAAATTTTAATGACTTGACATAACATATTATTTGTGATTAATATAAAAACTAACTGAAATGATTAACGACATATACAAAGTTAACAATTGAGGGTTAATACCAATTGTTCAGGGTGAGTCTTGGTTTTGAGAATTCTCATGTTAATTGTGTCGCAAACCCTAAGATGGCACGAGACTTATTTGAACCCTATCGTATTTGGTTTTGGGATAAGGTGGATGTGCGGGTGGCATGCAGGGAGGTTACATACCCCTAGCAGACGTTTCCTTAGGGTAGACCACGGATGCCACGGCTTGGATATATAACTCTGGGTGTGGGCATCCTTGGTAGTTCTTGAATATTTGACCAAGGGGGGTTTCCAAATTAACCGTGGCCATGACTTAGTGGTTGGTAAGAAAATCTCTTTGGTGAGATTTTGAGTGTCACCTAAACTAATAAAATTTGTTGAAATTATTTTAAATTGTTGTTATATCATCATGCTATTAATTCGTCATTTTCTCTTAATTGTCATGATTATTATCTGATTATTTTCTCTTAAAAAGAATGGTAGGCTGGTTATGTTTTCTTACTGTGTTGCAAAACGCATGGCATATATTTTGTTGCCCTGGCGTTTTATGCTAGATTATGACGAGGAAAGGACTGAAGCCGAAATTGGAGCCGCTGTTAATATAGAACCATGGCTAACTTGAAATCAAGAATATAGCAAAATAAAATTTTATTATCTTTTGTTTTAGTAATTAAGAATGTTATAAAGTTGTTGTAATATTGTATGTGGATTCGTAATTTTGTTTTATTGTTAAACTTTGGCTATGTGAGAATTTAAATTTCTCTAATTAGTTGTTAAAATTTTATTTAGCAAGTTATTTCTTATTTAAATTTTATGATGTTCCAAAAAAAGAAATTTGGGCCGTCACAGTTTGGTATTAGAGCTTAGATTTGAACCTTTGGGCCATGGGCAACAATTATATTTTTTTTTTACGTTTAAGAAAACCTTACGTTAACTTGTAATTTTCCGTGACTTAACCAAGTTAGAACCTTTTTAATTGTAGGATGCCAGGGTCATCAGATATTAACTCAAATGAGGAAAGTTCAGTGAGAAACTATGACAGAGAATCTGACCTTGAAATTGCACCAATAGAAGACTACGAGCCTGAGCCTGAGCCCGAGCTTGAGCTTGAGCCTGAGCCTGAGCCTGAGCCTGAGCCTGAACCTGAACCTGAACCTGAACCTGAATCTGAACCTGAACCCGAACCCGAAGAGATTGCACCAATGTACAACCCACTGGAGATAATCGTGATTGAGTCTGAGACCGAAGTGGAATCTATAGAGGGCAATACTGATAAGGGCACTGGAGATATAGGGGTCGTGTTTGAGAATTGGGATGTTCGAAATGGGTTGTAAATTGGGTCATTTGTATACGTTAGAATTTATCCCCTAGGAGGTTATGCTTGGAAATCTGAGAGTTGGATGGGTGCCTACATTGGACCTGTCCAAATTTTGAGGCAAGAGACTCTCTGGTTATATCAGCTAGGCCCTTTCTAGGATGGTTTCACCGATAGGATGGGCAACCTTTTTGACATTTGGAGCCTTCAGTATATCATGCCCGACCCAAACAGAATTGTGAAGAGAGATGGGTCAGTGGACTTCAAGGACTAGAGGATCTATCAAGAGGAGTCGGTGCAGTTACTAGGGCATTGTGTATAGGAAACTGTTGTCTTCATGAGAGTGCTGTGGCGATTCATGGGGCTTTTCCAAGCCACGTGGGAGCTGGAAGCCCTGGTGAGGGGAGACTTTCCTTGGCTGTTTTAGCGATCTTAAGGGAATTACAACTAGGCTAATTAATTGTTTTGTATGCTTACATGTAAAATTGCCTAGTTTAGAATTGTGGGTGTAGGAGTTAACTTGGATTATAGGGGCTATCTTTTGCCCGTAGTATTTTATTTTATTTTATCTTTTTTTCTTTTGTTTTATTTGTATTTTGCTAATTGTAGCTTATTTAATCTAATTAATGAAGTTTCTTATTTTTTTTATTACTATCCTTGCACATAATAATAATAATAATAATAATAATAATAATAATAATAATAATAATAATAATAATATAATAATAATAATAATAATGATAATAAATGAATAAATCACAAATTACTAAAAATCCCATCATGCAGAATGGCTGGACGAATAAGAAATAATAACAACGATAATGGTGATAGTGTCTAATGGCGATGGCGATGTCGCTCAAATTATACGCGCAATTGCTGATAGGGTAGGCAATATACCACCCCGAAACCAAGATCAAAACAAATCTGAAATAATAGCAAAATTTGAAAAGTTACATCCCCACAAATTCCTTGATGGATCAAACCCCTATGAAGCTGAAGCTTGGTTAAGACAAATTAAAAAGTTGTTAGTACTTCTGACATTCAAAATGAGCAAGATAGAGTGACCATGGCAGCATTTCAAATGGAAGGAGAAGCAGATCATTGGTGGGAAATGATCAGAAGCATTCGACAAGTAGAGACATTAACTTGGAGACAATTCGAAGACTTATTCATGGAAAAGTATTTTCCTAACTAGCTAAAACAAGAAATGATTCAGGAGTTCCTCCAACTGAAACAAGGAAAAATATCAGTCACTCAATATGTGAACCGTTTTGAAGCTTTCTCACAGTACGCTTCAACCATAGTAGCAAATGAAGAAGATAAAGTTAGACGATTTGAATAGGGTTTAGACACAAACATTAGAGGAAGATTGATCGTAGTGCAACTTTCCACCCATGCTCAAATGGTGGATCGAGCTTGAATTGTGGAACGAGAATTAGCGGATTTCGAACGCATTCGAAATCAGCAATCAAGGAACAATAACCAATCACAAGGAAGAGGTTCGGTCCGCAGCACTCGAACCCATCCTGCACCAACACCTTATGCCGGAGGGTTACAGCAGCAACAAAGGCAGAATCGAGAAAACCAGCAAGGAGGAAACTTTGTAAATGAGTGGAAAGGAAAATGTTTCAGATGTGGTCAGAAGGGGCATCGTCGAAGTGACTGTCCTCAAGGTGGGGAGTATTTTATGGATCAGTGAAGGGCACAACAATACAACAAATGCCAGCCAGAGCAAGGTTCTAAGCCTACTCAAAATACTCAGATCAACAAGAGGTAGCCACAAGCCTCTAAGAATGCAGGCCGGTCAAGAACACAACCACAAGGAGTTAGAACTGGAAAAAACCAGGAGGGACTAACCAACAGGCAGTAAGAAGAATGTATGCTCTCCAAGAAGAAGAAGAAAATGTTGGTAACCCATCAGTAATTCAAGGTATGTTAATCTTTATGAATTCTTGGGTTAAAGTATTGTTTGATGCCGGAGCTTCGCATTCTTTTATATCCTCTGCATGTGTCAAGTTTGGGTTTGGAGCCAAAAATGTTAGAGATGGCTATGAGTGTTGCTTCACCCTTAGGAGGTCAAACCCGAGTAAATCTAGTATGTAAATCTTGTGAACTAGAAATCTCCGGTTCATATTTGATTTGTGATCTAAGAGTTATGGAGACGTCTGATTTTGACATCATCCGAGGAATGGATTGGTTGTCAGTTCATCGAGCCATTATTGATTGTTACCGTAAGACGGTGACAGTATCCTCCTTAATGGCACGAAAGTTCAATTTAAAGGTGATAGACAAGATTCTTTAACTCTAACATGTCACAAGTCGCGGTGGCATGATCAACTAACTGGATGGTTGGCAAGCTTAATTTTGGAAGATGAAAATCGAAAGGATCCAGGATTACCCCATGTGGTGTGCGAGTACGCTGACGTTTTCCTTGACAAATTACCAGGATTACCCCCAAAACGAGACGTAGATTTCACGATCAAGCTTCAACCTGGGACTTCACCAATTTCTATAGCACCACATCGTATGGCGCTAGCTGAACTTCGAGAATTGAAGGAACAGTTGCAAGAATTGTTGAATAAAAAGTTCATCAGATCAAGTAGGTCTTCCTAGGAAGTGCCAGCATTATTCGCGAAGAAGAATGATGAAACCTTAAGATTGTGCATCGAATATCGACAACTAAATCGAGTCACCATTAAAAATTGATATTTATTACCAAGAATTGATGACTTGTTCAATCAATTAAGAGGTTCAAAATGTTTTCCAAAATTGACCTTAGGTGGGGATATTACCAACTTCGTGTCAAAGAAGAAGATATATCCAAAACTGCGTTTCGAACCTGTTATGGCCACTATGAGTTCGTGGTAATGCCATTTGGTTTGATAAATGTGCCTAGGGTATTCATGAGTTTAATGGACAAAATTTTTACACCTTATTTGGACCAATTTGTGGTAGTATTCATTGACGATATTTTGATATACTCATGATCGGAGGAAGATCGCGAGCAACATCTGAGAACTGTTTTGAAAATTCTAAGGGAGAACCAATTGTATGCTAAAGCTAGCAAATGTGAATTTTGGTTGAAGGAAGTAAAATTCTTAGGTCACATTGTGTCTGAATCGGGAATATCAGTGGATCTTGCTAAAGTAGAAGCATAATGGGATGGAATCAACCTAAAAATACATTTGAGATTCGTAGTTTCTTGGGATTAGCAGGTTATTATAGGAGATTCATTCAAGATTTCTCCAAATTAGCCAAGCCGATGACACGTCTAACACAAAAAGGAGTAAAGTTCAAGAACTCAAGAAAAGACTGACAAGCGCTCCTATACTAATAATACCCGAACGTATCATCGGGTACACGGTTTATTATGATGCCTCTAAAGAAGGTTAGGTAGTGTGTTAATGCAAAACGGGAAGGTAGTGGCTTATAGATCAAGACAATTGAAGAATCATAAGAAAAATTATCCTACTCATGATCTGGAGTTGGCGGCGGTGGTCTATGCACTTAAGCCTTGGTGACATTACCTTTATGGCAAAAAGTTTGAGATATTTATCGATCACAAAAGCTTGAAGTACTGGTTCACACAAAGAGATTTGAACATGAGGTAAAGATGCTGGATGGAGTACCTTGAAGATTACCAATTCACTTTGTCTTATCATCCCGGGAAGGCTAATGTTGTAGCAGATGCACTAAGTTGAAAGACAATAGAGATTGTAGCCAACATATTAATTGAAGAATGAGAAATGGTAAGCACCGTGAATGAGTTTAAGTTACAAGCAGAGACTCAGAATGGGAAGGGTAGGTTGTTTGCGATAGTTAAAACACCCTAACTTCTTATCAAAGTGTTAGAAGCCCAAAAATTTGATCAAGAGACCGACTTCATCAAGGCACAATTAGTGTTCGAGGAATCTTCACCAGATTGGACGCTCCATCAAGATGGTAGTTTAAGGTATTTAGGTAGATTTTTTGCGTTGAACATCGAACAATTGAGAGAAGAAGTACTTAAAGAATTTCACTATTCAATTTTTACGGTTCATCCGGGAGGAAACAAGATGTAACAGGATCTCAAGCGACAGTATTGGTGGAGTGGAATGAAGAAGGACGTTGCTTAATTCATATCTAAGTGCTTGACGTGTCAGCAAGTAAATGCAGAACATTAGAAACCGGCAGGGAAACTCCAACCTTTACCAATACCTGAGTGGAAATGGGAACACATAACAATGGATTTTGTAACGAGATTACCCCGATCGTCGCAAGGCCATGATGCCATTTGGGTGGTGGTTGATCGGTTAACTAAGACAACACATTTCCTACCAATAGGACCAGGAGACACACTCGAATCATTAAGTCGATTATTTATTCGAGAAATCATTAGGTTGCATGGAGTACCAGTCTCAATAGTGTCAGATCGTGATTCTCATTTTACGTCACAATTCTAGCAAAGTCTGCAGAAAGCTATGGGTACAGAGTTGTGTTATAGTACAATTTTTCACCCTCAAATTAACGGTCAATCAGAAAGAACAATTCAGACTTTAGAAGCACATGCTTCGAGCTTGTGTGATGGACTTTAAGGGTAGTTGGGAGAGACACTTACCACTAATTGAATTCTCTTACAATAATAGTTTTCAAGCAAGTATTGGTATGGCACTGTATGAAGCTTTGTACGGATGGCCTTGTCGTTCACCAATATGTTGGACGAAAGTCGGAGAAGCACCTCTTTTAGGGCTAGAGTTGGTTCAAGAAACTATCGAGAAGGTGAAATTAATAGACAAAGACTTGAGACTGCTCAGAGTAGGCAGAAAAGTTATGCAATCAAAGGAGAAGACTTTTAGCATTTCAAGTTGAAGATCATGTGATTCTAAAAATACAACCGCGTCGATATGGATAGCAATTTAAACCCGGCCCGATGGGGACCCGACCCCCCATCCCTAATAAGAGCGGTTTTTTCCCGAAAAATACCCCCGACGGGCTGGGGATGGTATTTGAAATTAAATCCTCGATAATTTTCGGGCCGGGGACGGTGATAGATGCCTCAGCCCGGCCCCGCCCCGACCACCCCTCGATCATTCCCCGTGTGTATATATATATAATATATATGTTTAGAACTTAGTGACTTGTTTATTATATTTATCTATATATATAATATATATGTTTAGAGCTCAGTGGCTTGTTTATTATATTTATCTCAACAGCTCTCTCTCATTCTCACTCTCTGTCTCGTTCTTCTCCCCCCTTCTACTCTCTGTGTGACTGATCTGAGAGATGAGAAAGAAGCGAAGGTCCAAGCCTCCGTCGCCTTCTCTCCTTCTCGCCTTCACCACCGTCCTTCATTGCCTCTTCTCCTCCTCCCCGTAGTCCACTTCGCCCATCTGTGACCTCGTGAGCATCCACCATCATCGCCATAGTACGGCGGTGGATCGGAGGCAACGTAGCCTCGATCCTCCTCCGTTGCCTCCGATCTGTGTTGATCTGTAAGTTATACACAGACTTCGATCTGTTGATCTGGGGTCTACGACGGTGGATCTGCCTCCGATCTGCTATGTTGATTTGTTGATGATTTTTTTTTTTTTTTGTTGTATTTGATGTTGTATTTGATCTGTAAGTTGTACAGTGACATCTGTATTGCCGATTTTTTTTTTTTTTGACGGGGAATTTTCGGGGTCGGGGAAACCCGCTCCCCGTTAGCGGGCGGGGGTGGGGGCGGTGATAGGCTCCCCGTCGAGGATCGGGGCCGGGGACGGGGACATTTCTACTAGGGGTGGGCGCGGATCGGTTGCGGCCACGGAACCTCCAATCCGCCATCCGTCCGCCAGATTGGCGGATTAGAGAAAATCAATCCGCATCCGTCCGCCAATCCGGCGAATGTGGATTGAGCGGATTGGCGGATGGATGCGAATCGGTTTGGCGGTTTAAAATTTTATAAATTTTCAACATAATTCAACTTGTGCACTTCCTCAAAAAAAAGAAGAAGAAGAAAGTATTACAGCCAATGACTTAAAAAAATATTACAATCATTGCATGCTTCATCCAAACAACAAAGTTTGAAATTTTAGAATATCACAATCACTGCATGCCTCATTCACATACTACAATCACAGCATGCCTCATCCACATAAGTATTACAATCTGTGATTCTTAAAATATAAAAACAATTCAAACCACCAAAACCATGAACAGAGCAGTAGTAGAGATTGTATGTCTTTATATTGTTACATCTATATTTGTTTTTGAAAACAAAAATCAACCAGCATATATCATATTTTTTATTTATTATTTTTAGTGATAAATTTAAAAATCAAAAAATATAGATAAATAATACATTTATTTTTTTCAATTCAAAAAAGATATTCAAGTTGAAAACTTTTTTTCAATAGAATATTTAAATTCTTTTTTAATTGAAAACACAAACAGAATATTTAAACAAACTGAAAACACAAAGTCTTATAAATTACTAGGAGTGCTCGCGGTTTGGCGGTTTGGTTGCGGCCAAAGGAATCTCAAATCCGCCATCCGTCTGCCAGATTGGCGGATTGGAGAAAATCAATCCGTAACCGTCCGCTTGTCATCACGCATCCGTCCAAAATGCGGCGGATCGGTTCGGTTTGGTCGGTTTTGGCAGATCGGTATATCCGTTGCTCATCCCTAATTTCTACCATCGGGGATCGGGAATGGGGAGTGTGATCCCAGGCCCGGCCCGGCTCGTTGCCATTCCTACTCGTCGAGGAGTTGTTCGCTTCGGAAAGAAAGGAAAGTTGTCACCTCGCCTCATTGGGCCTTTCGAAATTTTGGACAAAATAAGAGAGGTGGCATACCGTTTGGCTCTACCACCTTAATTAGCTGGAGTACATAATGTTTTCTACGTCTCTATGCTGCAGAAATACGAGCCACACCCTTCTCATATCGTCAATTGGGAGGAAATTAATATTGATGAAGATGTGGCATTTGAAGAAAAGCCCGTCAAAATTTTAGATCGTCGCGAGAAGAAATTAAGAGGTAAAACTATACCGTTGGTTTGAGTTCTCTAGAGACATCATGGAACGGAAGAGTCAACGTGGGAACAAGAAGATATGATACGTGCCAATTACCCTCAGCTTTTCGAGTCTAAAGGTACGAATTAATTTCGAGGATGAAATTTTTTTTAGGAGGGTAGATTGTGAAAACCAGCATTTAATTATTCTTAAAAGAAAATAAATAAATAAATAAATTAATTAATTAATTTTATCCAGAGTCTATTTGAAATATATTAGTGTATGAGTTTGTTTTAAATTAACCTAATTCAATCACTAACAAAGACATTATTAATTCAATATTTGTTGTTTATAAATTATTTTAATAAAGATTCAACATGATAATTATTCTTACTAAATACCTTAGTTAAAAATCTTAGTATATCAATTTTAAGAAATCCATACAAATAAATAAAATAAAAAATCAAACTTTGGCATATTTTTTTTGGTAGCAACATTGCCACTTGTTTGTTTGCATGTTAATATAGAAACCATAACTTCATCATACTTCTTGGAACTGGAAGATACAAAGTGATTAGAGAGAACGATGAGAAGAGAGAGAGGGAGGGAGAGAGAGGAGGGGTCATCAATGCATTGTGTATATATCTATATGCATGCTTGCATTCGGTGAAGGAGGGAAGAAAAGAAAATCTACGAAGTGGAGTAAGAGAATAAGAGGAGGAGATTAAGAAGGTTGCATATTTTCCTACCATTTCATCATCCCATTTCAACCCTATAACTAAGTAAGAAAACCCTCTCAACCCTCTCATTTTTTTTAAATGTTGAAAATTTCAGATTATATTCATATGATAAAATGACTAAACTTGTAAATAGAATTTTATTTATAGTTGTATGTAAATTTATGATTTGTATATCAAATATTTAAACATATTGGTAGTCTTAAAATCATAGTAATATTGTGGAATTTGAACTTGCATGTGTAGTTTATGCCATTCAAAAAATTATTGAAGATTTTATTTCGCCCTTAAATCTGCCAGACAATTTGTACGAATTTTTAGACAATTTTATACTCACAATTTGAAGATTATTTCTTCTACAAAGTTATTGATAATGATGTCTAGTTCATCCAGAAATTTTTTCAACAATTATTGATCTTTTTACGAATTTATACAAAATTTTAATTAAATCTGAAACTATAAGACATATTTTACTATATGTTTGAAAATTTATTAAAAATTCTATATTAAGCCAAATCTAGTAATTTCTAACTAAAAGATGAAATTTGAGAAGTCTAATTTCATAATAAATCTTTAGATTATGGAATTGATTTATGAATTTAAGAAAATGTGATAAATGTGATAAATCTGTGTCATAAAATTTCTGAGAATTTTACAGAATTATTTCTAACTTATTTTTAGGAAATTATTTCTGAAAAATGACCTAAACATTTTTATTGAATATTCTGTACATTTTCACGAATTTTAGAATTGTATAAATCATTTATTTATAATTTTTATTACCTAAGTTATAACCTGAAAATTTCTTGCTAGGTTTAAGATCATTACTTCAATTAATTATTTGGATAAAAATTAATTATTGTGTTGGTCTAATTTATTAAATATTGTAAATTAGTAATCCATGTAGGGGTGTATTGTGATTTATTTAATATTGTGCTAGTCTAATAAATTAAAAATCAATGCATGTGTGTTGTTATAGTTTATTTTCTTTGTATCTAAATTATTATTTCATACCATGGTTTAAATAAATTGTTTATTTAAATTTTGTTTATTTATTTATTATTGCGTGACATGTGTAATATTTTATGTTGGAAATTTGAATGAGTTGGCATAACATTATTTGGGATTAATATAAAACTAACTGAAATGATTAACGGCTTATATAAAGTTAACAATTGAGGGTTAATACCGGTTGTTCAGGGTAAGTCATGGTGAGTCCTGGTTTTGAGAATTCTCATGTTAATTGTGACGCGAAACCTTAAGATGGCATGAGACTTATTTGAACCCTTATCGGTATTTGGTTTTGGGATAAGGGTGGATGTGCAGGTGGCACGCAGGGAGGTTCCATACCCCTGGCAGATCGTTCCTTTGGGGCAAACCACGGATGCCACGGTTTGGGGGAGATTCTATTTACACACCACTGATTGCCTCATTACACACTATTTGCTTAGTTCACACATCACACAACATGAATATTTTAATTTTGTCTCAACACACCCCACTAATTTTCAAATAATACCAAATTATCCTTATCTTCTCTAGCAAATCCTACCCCTAACTACCTCCACTGCAACTGTCGTCACCCCCTTACCCAACTCTTTCCCCTTCCGATCGTCAACCACCGGCGGCTACCATCACTCCTATCGTCGTCCCCCTCCTCAGTTTCCTCATCCTCTTCATCATTCTTCTTCTTCGGAGACCCTCACAACCCCTTCCTTGCTTATCAATTAATACAAAACCCTCATCTTCCCCAACCACAAACCTTAACCACCGTCGCTGTCACCATTACTGCAACCATTATCCTTGTCAGTTATTACCTTTGCTTCTCTCTTACAATCGTGATCACAATCTGTGATCTTTGTCTCTCTCAATCACGACCTTGTCGGCGGCGGCGGCGCTGCAAATGGGTAAGGATGGGTCGTTGTCATCAGGCTGCAGTTGTGCTACTTTGTGATTTCTCTCTCTCTCTCTCTCTACAACAGTTGGGGGTTGCGAAGGGGAATGAGAAGGGTAGGTGGAAGAGGTGACGAAGAGGAGTTGTGAATTGGTAAATGTTGTTGACTATTGTATTCAAGTCCTCTTTGGTAATTTTGTTGAGGGACAAAATGGCTATTAAAAAAAATTGAAAAATGACAGATAGTGAGAAAATGCGTGGTGTGCAAATAGAATGACCTACGGTTTGGGTATATAACTCTGGGTGTGGGCATTCTTGATAGTTCTTGAATATTTGACCAAGGGGGCAGGTTTCTAAATTAACCGTGGCTATGATTTAGTGGTTGGTACGAAAATCTCTTTGGTAAGATTTTGAGTGTCACCTAAATTAATAAAATTTGTTGAAATTATTTTAAATTATTGTTATATCATCATGCTATTAATTCCGTCATTTTCTCTTAATTGTCATGATTATTATTTGATTATTTTCTCTTCAAAAGAATGTTAGGTTAGTTATGTTTTCTTACTGCATTGCAAAACTCGTGGTATGTATTTTGTTGCCCTGACGTTTTATGCCAGATTATGGCAATTAAGGGATTGAAGCCGAAATTGGGGCCGCTGCTAATATAAAACTGTAATGCCCTCAAAATAAACCCATAATATGAAACATTAACATGCATTAATAAAATAAAACTAATCATTAAATTATCCATCAGAGTACTTTTATTGAAAGACATCACATGTAACATCAAAAGTAAAGGCCCTAAAGGCTTACATCTTTCCAAGCCAACACTTGGACACAAAGGAATGAGTACTAACTCAATTACAAATTAAGCCATTGGCTTGAATGTTTACATATAATCTCAAATAAAGACAAATACTTAAAGACAGGTCTTCAAAGTCTAAATCCTTCCAAGCTAAGTTCTTGGAGGTAGCATATCACCTGGACCTGAAAATGATGTTCCCGTATAGGGTGAGCCACAGTCCAGTAGAAAAATACTAAACCAAATATAAGCATTGAATAAAGCAATAGCATTCAATAGATGGTTAACACAAAATACCGATTTCATCATCATACAGTTTCATTTATACCAATATGGCTCAGAACCTAACCAAACTATAACAGTGGGACTACATCTCACATTAACATTATTTCCAATATCAACAAATTAAATGAGACTAAAGCTCATACCAAAACACTTCCATACTTCCCGATTGATACACATTTTAGTGCTGTATCAATAACATGTAAAAACACTTCTATAATCAATAAGTACGCATATAAGCGGTACTAATGGAGTCCATCCCCTATCTCCTCCCAAACAAAATCCGGTTTAGGAGTCTATCGTCTATCTCCTCCCAAACCGTGGAGTACATCCCCTATCTCCTCCCAAACAATATGCATATGCAATGTATTAAACATTTGTCATGCACAATATTCAATCAATACACGTATGTTCTGTATTAATTCAACCGTCATGTCCAATGACTTAATTCAATGTGATTAGTTTCAGTTTTTCCTAATCCACATGCAATGTCTACAACTATCACGACTATCCTCCACCGATAGCCCAAAATAGTTATTTCTAAACAGGAAATAAATGTATCAACAAATGTAAATTTAATATTTTCATAGGTGAGTAATTAAACTAACCAACTACACCATTAAATCACTAAATTCCCCAATTCCATGAATTAAACTCAATTCCACATTTTTCCCTAAATTAATTATACCAATTAATTTATTTCAACCACTAGGGTTTTTCCCAAAATTACCAAACAACTCCCAACATATCAAAATACTAGAACTTAGAACAAAACCTATAATATGGAGTAGGAAATCCCTACCTCGAAGTAAATAACCCGAATGGAGAAGATGGAGATGACAACCCAAAATCCAAAGTGCTCCAAACCGCCGAACTCTCAGATTAAAACGAAGCTCTCGACTCACTCTATCTTTTTAATAAAGCACCTAGGGTAGAAACACCCTAAAAAGAGATGATACCTAAGAGAGAAGGTGAGTGGAGAGAGAGAGAAGTCGTACCTAGGGTTTTGGAATAAAAAAGAGGGTGAAAAAATGTTTTAAAAACCGCTGCTGCCTATTTAAACACGACAGGCTCGCTCGAGCGAAGGATTGGTCGCTCGAGCGACCAGACACAAGAATGACTCGCTCGAGCGAAGAAAGTCTTGCTCAAGCCAAGAATGCAATGCTTCAGCTCTGCAATCCAAAAGCACGCTCGAGCGACAGAATGCTCGCTCGAGCGAAGAACTCGAAACTCGCTCGAGCGAAGGAAAGCTTGCTCGAGCCAACAAATACAGCTCTCAGGTCTATACTAGACGCAATCTCTCGCTCGAGCGAATAAACCCTGGCTCAAGCGAAGGACCAAAAACATAAGGCTCGCTCGAGCGACAAACTGCTCGCTCGAGCAAAGGACCAAAATTCTGGGCAGCAACCCTTTGCTCCCAAACACTCCCAACCTGTAACAAACCTGACCAATACATCCTATAACCCAAAAATAAGGAATTAAAGGACGACAACAACAAATATATAACGACAGAATCTACGGAACGTAAGTCCGGATACAACCACCAAATGGGAAAAGACCGGGGTCGCTATAAAAACCGTAGTTAACTTAAAATCAAGAATATAGCAAAATAAAATTTTATTATCTTTAAATAAGTAATTAAGAATGTTATAATGTTGTTGTAATATTGTATGCGGACTTGTAATTTTGTTTTGTTGTTAAACTTTGACTATGTGAGAATTTAAATTTCTCTAATTAGCTATTAAAATTTTATTTAGCAAGTTATTTATTATTTAAATTTTATGATGTTCCAAAAAAAGAAATTTGAGGCGTCACAATACTAATTTTTTTTTTACCTCATATTTGAGCCAAAAAGCAAAAAAAATACTAAAATAGCCTATTCCCAAATGAGGCCTTAGGCCTGAAGCTTTGGTGGGTTCCAGAGTGGCTCATCGTTGTGGATTCAATATTGCGTAAAGCAATTTTAAGGTGAAGACAGTAGTGGACGAGGCACATCATGTTTGATCAAAAGGTGAATTACACTAACAGTCTTTATAGTTTGAGTTTTGTGTCACTTTGGTCCTTAACTTTTTAATTGTGATACATTTGATCTTGAATTTTGAATCTTGTTTCAAATAAGGGCAATTAAAGATGACATTGTTTAATTTCAAGGGCAAAGTCGTTAATTTGATAAAATATAAACTAATTTGACATAAATAAATGTCACCAAAATATTTTTGAATTTTTAAAAATAAATTCTACCCACCAAAGTAAAATTATGTAAAATTAATAAATTTTTTAGACATTTATTATTTTTTTTACCAAATCAATTTTTATTATGTGTTTGAATGGTGATGATGTAATGGGTAATTGTTAGACTTTTAATGTGTAATCGATATATTTAATATATGAAATGTTTTTAGTTTTGAATTTTTTAATTTAATAAATTTGTTTAATAATTTTTTTGATTAACAAAAAAAACTTTATTGATGAAAAGGCACAATACATACAAAATTTATATCAACAAATTAGGAAAAAATACATTGAGCATCATAACTAACCTTAACAATCCCAACTAATTTGGCACTGCAAATGAAGCATGATCATTTGCTAGCATTTGACCCAAGATTGGAGACAAACCAATCAAAACCAACCAAAGCAAGAAAAAATAGAATAGCAATGCAACCAATGCAGCAGCCCATGCAGCAGCAACCAAACAACCAAACAACCAATTGATTAGTTTAATAATGATATCAAAGTTGTCGTCATATTTAACTTTTAAAAAAATAAAACTAATTTAATGAAAATAAAAATAACCACTCATTATATGATCATCATCCAAATACATAATAAAATTATTTTGGTAACAAAAAATTAAATGTCTAAAAAATTTATTAATGTTACATGATTTTTTCTTTAGTAGGTAGAAATAATTTTTAAAACGCGAAAATATTTTTTTGACATATATTTTTATCAAATTAGTTTATATTTTATTAAATTGACGACTTTGTTCTTGAAATTGAACAATGACATCTTCAAGTCCTTATTTGGAACAAGATTTAAAATTCAAGGTCAAATGTGTCACAATTAAAAAGTCAATAATCAAAGTGACAGAAGATCCAAACTATAGGGACCATTAATTTAATTCATCCTTTAATCAATTTAATTTTATCCATTAATAATTTATTTAACGAATCCTACAACATAAATATAAATAGTTCAGATGCTGAAATAGACTCGAAACACTCCAGCCGATTTAATAGACTGGAGGAAAGCCTAGGGTAGAAATCAACTTAAACCTAATCTCTTAAGCTTCACCGCCACCGCCTTCGATATCATCATAGAACGTAGAATTTGGAATAAGAACAAACAGACTAGTTGTTTTGACTCCAGTCAGTCAATTGGAATGAAATGAAACCCGTCCTTATCATATGCAAATGGACTGTGTAGAAAAGGTAAACCATTTGGATCATACGTTTCAATTTATAAATTTATATTTCATTTAGTTTTAATTAAGATTTTTTAAACCTTCAAATCGTATTAAATTTTTAATAATCGGAATTACTTTTCAAATAATGATTGTTCATCATTTATAATTATCTATAAAAAATATGATGATTTGATATTTATTTTGATTTTTAAAACTTTAAAATATTAACTTTCAAATTGAAAAATTAAAAAAAATTATGTGAAAAAAAATATATATTTGAAAATATTGAAAAACTGAATTTTTTTCCTGCAAAACTGAAAATATTGTATCTAAAGGAGTACGATGATGGAACATTTATTTGCAAAACTAAAAAAAAAAAATTAAAAATAAAAAACTAATAATATTATCAGTTTTAAGATTTAAAAAAACTATTAATATTCTCGGTTTTATTGGATAGTTGAATCAAACCAATAACTAGAAGGGTAAAAAAGTTTAATTTCATGCTCTGTTTTTTTTTTTATATCAGTTAGTGAAATAATTATCTGGAACATTACTATGCAAAATTGATAATGTTCTTAATTATAAAAATTAGAAAAAACTGATGATATTCTCAATTTTACTAAATAAGACTTATTGGTTCAAAAAATCTTAAATAAGACCTAAGCTACCATAACATTTGTAAATAGAACTTTTAGGTAATTAACTATTTTTTTAATATTACATATTTTGTGATAAATATTTTGTAATTTTTTAGTAGAGTTGTGACAATTTGTAGTTTAAAAATCAAATTAGACATTTTTATAGTAATGTTACATATTTTGTGGTTTAAAAGTGTATTATATTATCATAAAAATGCATAACATTATTATACAAATACGTTATTTCATTTCTAAACCAGAAAATATCGTAACTCTATTAAAATGTTACGTAACATTTGTCACAAAAATATGTAACATATACCAAAAAAATATAACATACTGAATAGATTTCCTGTAGGTAAAAATAGATGGAGTCTATTTGGTTCAGCTTATTGTAACTTAAAAATTAATAATAATTTTTTTAAACTTATTTAAATTATTTCTATCTAATAAACTGTAAACATAAATTAAAGCAAACAATCTATCACAAACTCTTAAAATAAAATACATTTTAAGCGGTTGATATAAATTCTACCAATAGTTCTAGTAGAGTCAGCAACACCAAAGTCTTCTAAGCATACCCGTAGAAGAGGGGAAAACCAAACCCTTATTTTCCAATCCAAAGTCCAATACTTGAGCTGTGACCAAGATTGGAGGTGACGCCAAGAGTCTTCCAAGTTCCAATCAAACCCCTAGAAGAGGAAAAATTATTGACCGATTCTACGTACACATAAAAAATATCTTATTATATTCATTTATATAAGACCTTCTACATAATATATATGTAATTTGATAGAAATTTACTCCTTTTTGATAGAAATTTACTCCTTATAGATGGAAGCTACCAAAATTATTGAGTAGGAGAAGATAGAAGAACACAAATATGATGAGTTATTGTGTAAATCAATAATGCAGTGCAAAGAGGGGAAAAAAAGGAGGAAAATAATAATTTAAAATGTATCAACAAGATTTATACTAAGACTTCTTTTGGAGACATCTCAAATAAATTATTTATTGGTTTATTAGTTTTTTTTTTTTTTAATCATATCACTTATTTATTTATTTTTACATATTTTTTCGTAATAAGTGAAAAAGTTAAAAAGTAAATCATAAAAAAAAAAATCCTTAATGTATGACTCACACAATATTAAATTTAACATTTAGAATTTACATATACTTTTTTTTATAGGTACAAAACATTTTGTTTGAAAAAAAAAAATTCCACATGGAGAGAGTGAGAACAAGAACGCCCGCCTTGTGAATCGTGATTGCCAAATTCGTTTTTTTGTTTAGTCTCTTCCAAAACATGCAGTGCAATGGCCCTCCATCTCTGACAAGTCACAAGATCTCTGTCTCTCTCTCTCTCTCACCTAATCTACTACTGCACTCCCACTGTATGAGCTACATATCATAGAGAGACTAACCATGAAATCTATGGTGTACGAAAAAGAAACTTACCATCTTTTTTTGGAGCTCTCACTCAGTGACTGCCACTCCTGTACTGTTGGCTCAAGTCCATCGCTGCACCCATTGAGCCAAACTTGGCTATCTCTTGTCGCAGCAGAGCCCCACCACCACCACCACCACCTCCACCTCCACCTCCGACACCAAGAAAATCTCTAGTCATGCTTCCTTCAGCTTCATTACAACTGGGTTTGCTCACCATAATCAAGTTCCTTGTGTTATTAGCCTCCATCGCTGAGCTTGATGAGTTCATATTATCACCCAACAACAGCAACCCATCTCCACCACCACCACCATTACTAGTATTCATGAAGCCATTCAAGTTCTCGGTTTGGTTTTGTTGCCTCATCATCATCATCTGGTTAAAAGAAGCAACATTGGAGAGAGATGGTGATGATGATGAGCTCACCAGTCCAAAGCTGTTGTTGAACAATGAGGAGTTTCTTGTTGATCCCATTTGAGCTGCTTTCTGCAACAAGGCCGTCGCCGACATGTGAGCCGGGGCTTCTTGCTGAATCTGATTCTGAGTCTGATTGTGATTGTTGTAATACGAAGTAGAATTACTCACAGTTTCAGACAAATTTCCATTATTCTCTTGTTCCTCTTTTAGTACCAGTCCCAATGCCGCCAACTGAGAGAGATTTCCACCGGAAAATGGTGATTCTTGGCTCCGATTGAGCCACTGTGCTGTTTGCACCAATTCAGGCAAGCCCATTGAATTACTTGGCATTCCAATAGGGTTGTTGGGATGTGAATTGCCATGGTCTAACCACAGTGGTAATCTTGGTTTGTGCCCATCCATGTTGAGCTGGCCAGTCTCCAACCCAACAAGGTCTGGCCGGAACACCGACGGAAATTGGGGGTTTCCAGAAACCCCGGCAGCTTGAAGATTACTAATTGTTCCGTTCATCAATTCATGAGCTCTGAAGTTAAAATTTGTTGGTGTTGGAATAGAAGTGAACCTTGTACTTTCTTCAGCTAAAGCATCACAAAATGCCCTGTGGGTGATGAAACTATCCTTCCTGTTTAATATACAAAAAATAAATAATAATAATAATAATAATAATAAATAAATAAAATTCTCAAAATATATATCAACTATGTACATAAATACAAGCCTTTTTTTCATACCTCATTAAATTCCATTCAAACCTATGATAGCACAATTCTGATATGGTTTGGGGTGTCCTAAAAAAGTGCACTTTTTATCTTTTTACGAAAAGATGTGCAGAAAAATAGAGAGGTGATGTGATGAAAAAAAGATAAAAAAATAAAAAGATAGATTATATAGGTTATGCTAAACCTAGCTTAGCAAATACTATCTGACATATTGACAGGTTTATGACCGTATCGTCCTAAATCTAGATGTGCATTTATTTCTTCAACAAACTAATCATATGAACTGAGATAGATAGAGATGTGTTATATAAATGGTACAGTACCTAGAGAAGATTGTTCCACAATCACATTTGTACTCTTTAGTCCCACAAATTTTGCTATGAGCCTTCCAATCCGATTGAACGGCGTATTTTTTCGAGCACTTCTCACACTTCCACTTCTTCTCTCCATGTTTTCTACTGAAATGCTTCTTAATACCGGTGAGATCGCCTAGGGCTCTCGACGGATCGTGGTGTACGCAGTTCTTTTCAGGACATATGTATACTTTCTTTTTTATCACCTCTTTGTTGGATCTTTGCTTGAGCTTCCATGGAAGATTGTGACCTCTTCTGTGAAGCTGCAAGTTCTGGTCCCTCTGAAAACCTTTGTTGCAGATTTCGCATACGAATCGATTCGTCGCCATGAGAGACTTTGGTGAGAGAGCTATCACTTCTGCATCTGGATCTAGAGTTTTATAAAACAAAAAACCCATCAAGAAAATAATTCAAAAAAGAGAAAAAAGAAAAGAAAAGAAAAGAAATCATTTGAATTTGAAGTATGAAGTTGAATTGAAGCTAAATATACTTGCCTGGTGTTCCTGGTAGGTTTCTCTTCCTCTTAGCTTGATTTGTACTAAGATTAGGGTTAGGGTTTGTGTTTGGTTCTTGGGAAAACCCATGGATTATAGGTAGAATTGGAGAGATTCCATAATCAGACATCATTCTGTAAGTGAATTTGGAGTAATAAATGTGTGGTATGTGTCCAAAACTAGTTAAACCAGAAGAACAAAAGCTCAAAAAGCTGAGACAGTACCGGCCAAAAACAAAGAAAAAAACAAGATATGCCGATAAATCTATTGCTAGATTTATCTTACACTTTCCCAGAAAACAAAAGAGAAAATTAACTCAAGACAATCGTGGTTTCAACTCTCTAAAACTCCTCTCCTCAGTACTTATTGAAGAGATCTTGAACTCCTAGTTTGAAACTTGGAAGCAAAAACTAGAAAATAACATGAAGGCTGAAAGTGTAGAATTCTCTCTCTTTCGTTCTCATATATTCCTTATCTTGCACGGCTTCTCTCAGAAGTCGGTCAGCGATAGACTCAGATGGACCACTCTCTCTCTCTCTCTCTCTCTCTCTACATGTATATCTAACTAGCTATTTCTATCTTTTATATAGTAAAAGTGTAATTCACTAAGATAGTATTGAGCTGCAATGGTGCATTCTGCATGTGAAAGTGAGATGATTTTGTTTTGTTTTGTTTTTTTTTTCCAAAAAAAGAGAGAGAATTGGTTGATAATTAAAAAAGACATTAAAAAAAAAAAGAAAATAACACATTAAAGCGGTTGGTTGATCATCAAATTTAAAAAGTGAGTCTAATTTTTAAATTAAAATAGCACAACTCTTTTAAATAACACTAAATACAGTTACATCTCAATTGATATTAAATAACATTCATAGATATATTAATAATAGCAATATTAAAAACTGCAAAATCATGACTGTATGTGCATTTTCATGAGTTGTGAATTCAATAACGTTAGAATGACTATTAATTTATTATTTGATCAGAAATGCTATGGATGCAAATTTATCATTTCATATTTTCTGGGTAATGTATTTGTGCAGTGGAGAGTGAATTAGTAAAGTGTGAGTTCAAGTATAAAATGAATTTGAGTAATTAATTAATGATTCTGGAAAAAATTTGAGATAAAATTTCTAAATTTATAGTATTATAGTTATTTTATATATTATAATTGCATTGATTTAATGAATCTAACCATAATAACACATAAAAAGATAAATAAAGAATAATAAAATAAATGAATTTAGGTGATGTGTGTCTTTGCCTATATATCAAAAATTTTGAAAATTATATCATACATAAAAATAAGTATACTAAAAAATATATAATGTTCAAAAAATTTCTTAACATGCACTTTTAAAACACAATTTAACATTGATTTGTTTGGTATTTGGCTAACATAACTAAAAAGTTTTTTTTTTTTAAATCACTATAAATCATTACATCACTTTCTACTTTTCTATATTTTTTTCCGTAAAAAATGAAAAAAAAAAATCAATTAAAATATGCACTTCCCAAACGACTATTGTTGGTGGGTGGATCGGGATACAATCTGGTATTATTCTAGAAAAATGAAAAAAAAAAGGTAAATTATAAATACATTCTTGAGATTTGCTAATACAGATTATTTCTTATGGTTCTAAAAATTACATTTTACCGTTTGAAGTTTCAAATTTTATAAAAAATAATCTCTTTTATTAATAAATCATCAAATCAATTGATAGTTTTTAATAAAGTGATAAATTTATTTAATTAATAATTTAGGTAATTTTATTATTATATAGAAGAAAAGTTATAACATTTATTAAATAAAAAAATTTAATAAAGAGATTTTTATAAATTTTTAAATTATAAAAGGTAATTTATATTTTAAATAAATTTAAAAAATGTATTTATAATTTAAAAAAAAATTGAAAAGGAAATGTAGAAAGAGAACAGTACTATAAACAAATCAAGAAGCTTGATCTCTCTACAAGAAAAGGTGTTAGTGAAAAGTGTATTGCCTTTACAGTCATTCATCAGGTAAAAATGATTATGTTATAATTTTATTTTGGAGAGAGAGAGACAGAAGAGAGAGATGCATAGGGCGCAGTCCGTGAAGGCCTGTCTGGCGATTGGATTGGAGGGATTAGGTGAGGGGTGCTGGGGGCCACAATACTGTCACACACATTGCAGTGTGATTAGGACCCTCTCTGCAATGTGGGTGGGATGAATGTTTTTTATATGGGACAGGATTGTGTGCAGTTCAGATTTAAGACAGTCCAGTCTAGTTCGATCTATTGAGTTTATTTTTAGATTTTTTTTTCATAATTAAAATTATTCATATTTTAAATTTTGTTGAGTATATTATTCCTGTAAAAATTATATTGATTGGATAATGAATATTATATATTCGGATCACTTTTGTGTAAAAAAATAGACGATCAACAAATTAACGGTTCATAAAAAAAGTGATTCGAATATATAGTATCCGTTATCTAATCAATATGATTTTTTACAGAGATAATGTAATCAATAAATTTCAAAATGTGAACGGTTCAAATTATTAAAAAAAGACTCAAAAGTGAACCTAATAGGCTGGATTAGACCCTCCAATTCAGATGATGGACTGGAGGAAAGTCCAACCTGTTTATATTATTTATTTATTTTAAAAATAATGTTAGAGACTTGCCCTTTTAATTAATAAACTCATCTATAATGGCATAGTAAGAGGGTGGAATCCTATACTCGGTTGGTTTGGAAAATTGATTGGCTTTTTAAATTTTTTGACTTTTTTAATTCGGGTTAAAAAATTTGGGATTAAAAAGCCTTATTTGAAAAAGACTTTTTGATTTTTTGTAAGAAAAAGAATGTAATGATTGTGGATTAGATGTGATATTTTATCTTATTGGACTAAAAAACTTATTTTATTTATTTTTTTTACTATTTTAGCCAAAAAAACTCCCAACCTCAACTTCCCAAACAGAGGCACTATTAGATATATAATAAATTAAAAATTTATACATGTAATTTTATATCATTGTAGGCATAACTGTGAGACTTTTTTTTGTGAATCTTAAATATTTTCTTTTTTTAAATTGAGAAGAAAATCTATTTCAAAAAAATAAATAAATAACCTTGATAAAAAGAAAGATCTAAGCCTTTATACCAGAGGAGAAAATGTCTCGAAATAAATCTTTATACAAGAAAAATTATTATATCAACAAATTAAAAATTAAAAGGAATTAGACTGAAAAAAATATAATCCAAATTGCTATCAAATTTATCCAAAACTCCATTACTATGCTGTCTTGAACTTAGAATATCAAGACCATGTGGGATGAAAGTTGATAATACAAAGAGAAATATTATATGTGATTAGATTTTTTATTACTATCATTTTGCGTTATTGCTTAGCTGAATATTTATAATTATTTTTTATTTAGATAATTATTAAAAAATTAATAAAATAAGTACCTAATCATATAAAATAATAACAAAAATTAATTTTTTTATTTAGATAATTATAAAAAAATTAATAAAATAAGTACCTAATCATATAAAATAATAACAAAAATTAAGGGGGTACTTACCAATTAGTCCTATTAACTAGATTTATTTACCTGCAGGTCCTAACTAATAAATTTAACATTATAAAAATAAGAGAGTGATAAATTTATCACTAAAAATTTATTTATAAAAATAAGAGACTGATAAATTTATTACTATAAATTTATTCATAAAAAAAAGACTGATAAATTTATCTTTATCACTTAATAAATTTATCAAATAGGACTTAATGGGTAATAAGTCTTCAAAGTAGGACCTATTGAGTAATAAATCACCAAAATAGGACCTATTGGTAGTTTACTCAAAATTAAGTGATATGCAGCGGCCCTTTAATACAAATCACCAATATATATTGGAAGGTGCAAGAGAAAACTCTGCTTAATATAAATATATGAATTAGATTTATTACATGTGTTTTTTTATCAGTAAAGGAATTTTTTTTTTTTTTTGGATGTAAAAAGCTTGAGATTTTAGTATAAGATTGAGATTATTAATTTATCAGACTCACATTATTATTTTTTTTTATCGGCAAAATAAAAATTCATTGATGTAAAATAAAAGTACAAAGTATATAAACAAATTACATCAAGAAAACACCAAAGGCAAGACAAAATCATCATATATCTCAATTATGTTAAAATATGAAACAAAGCCAAGGGGTGTGTTTAGTTGCAATTTTTGTTATTCAGATTAGATTTCAATGAACATTATATTCAACAAACCTCAAGCAAAGGCGGAGACATGTGAGGCCCAGCGAGGTCATGTGCCCCCCTTAACTTTTGGGAAATTATACTTATGCCTCTAATAAAAAATATATTTCAATATAATCCTTTTAAGTAATTTCTTGAAATTTGATATATCTATTTCTTTACCTTTTTTCTTTAAAAAAAAAATCAATTTAATCTGTCACTCTAAATATTTAATTATGCTAAAAAATTGTGATGTCCCGGGTTTTGGGTTTAAATAGTTGTGTAGTGGAGTACTATGTACTTCTTTCGGTGTTTCATTCATCGTTTTGAGTCGTTGGAATTTCTTTTTACTCTTACTTAACCTTTCTTAATGTTTCCGAGTTGAAAATTTTGAGTTTTGGGGGTTAGAACTTGCCTTGGGGTGTAAAATCTTTTTTTGGGTTGCCTGGCAAAATCGCTCGTGCGGGTTGATGGAACTGCTCGAGCGGAACCACTCAGTGAAGGGGGTTTTCTGGGTAGAATTTCCGCTTGTGCGGAATCAGGAACCGCTTGAGCAGATTTGGGTGAATTTTTTGTGACGTCTCTAGAGCATTCCGCTCGTGAAGAGCAACACCAAACCGCTCATGCGGATTTGGAACCGCACGTGCGAATTTTGATGTGCCAGTCTCGAATTTTGTGCTCCTTTCTCTCAAAACTGAAGCCAAAAGGATATTTTGATCACTTTTTTAGCTAGCTCTCTCTCTCTCTCTCTCTATATATATATATATATGTATATCCATCTTTGCTGCCCTTTCTCTCTACAAACCCACCAAATTTCAATCTTCTCTCTAAGATTTAGCAAGATCTACTAAGAATTTGAGAGGGCTTCTTACACTGAATCGAAGAAGGCGATGAGGGCTACGTTCTCACCGATTGATTTTTTATCAACATCCATTTTTAGGGTTTTTATTTCCTTCCTCTTCCCAGTTTGAGGTAGGGATTCTCTTCGAGTTATATATACATTTTTGCAAGTGTATGTTGATTTTGGAACTTCCTCTTGTAGTATTGAACTTGATTTTGGCTCATGAGTTCTTGATGATTTTAAAAGTGGTTTTTTCAATATTTTCTAAAACCTTTTGAGGGTATGAACTATATTGTTAAGGAGAGGTGTTGTCTTGGAAAAATCCTTTAAAAAAAGAAGAAAAACCTAATTTTGTGGAAACCCTAGAAATTGGAGATTTATTTTGAGAAAAATGATAAGATATTATGAAATTTGTGGTTGTTTAGTCTTATGGTGAATATGTGATTGAGATATTCCTATGATTGTGTATAAAGAGGAAATTCCATGGAAAGAAAATAAGAAATGTTTAAATTGAAGCTTATTGTATAGCTTATTATTGGTTGGTCTTGAACTGACCAAGTGAAAAAAATAGAGATTAACATGTAGAGAATACATGAATGTTGAGGTTGTATTATATCATCCTTTAGAGTTATATTATGATGATTAATATATGAAAAATGTTTGAAGGTTAATGTTGTATTATTTTATCTCTTGTAATATATTATGATATTGCATTGATAAGAGATATGGGAAATGATCACTGTACGAGCACGAAATAATCTTCTCGTATAATCCTGTTGATCAAGTTTGCACTCCTCCAAACGTCGTCGCTTTACTCCCTAAAAACACAAACATGAGCTAGCCGGTGGGTGTGTGCCGGATACCTCTCCGATGCCTAAGTCAGCAAAATAGATAAATAGACAAAAGCTCTGTGTATTCGAGAATCAAAGTTGTGATACCTCTACATAGGTTATGTTGTGAGCTTTTATAGTTTTTGCCTGGCACAATCCTAGTAGGACTCTTATTCCTCCACGTAGAGTTCTCCTAGGAATCACACTCCTGAAAGATAATGTTTATCCTTCAACACCCCCCTCACTGCTCAAACCAAGTGAGATGGTTTTACCTCGATTAGATGACAGTATGACCAAGCTAACACTAGCCCTTTGTCATACTTAATCCAGCGCCTTCTCATGCAACACATAGCTCGGCTTTTGTTCACTTGTACCTCGGTTTTGTCTGTTAAGACCAAGCTAACTACAACAAGCTTTGACCGAGCTAACAAAAGCAAGGTCTACCATAAGAAGCCCAAATACCTCGGCTCCGAATACTATGACCGAGATAATTATCACCACTCCGACTGTGGTGACTGTAACCGTACTTGGATCGAGCTAACACTAAGGTTCACTCGCTAAGCCCTTTTTACCACGGCCCATAGAACGGCCTAATACTATGCCTGGGCTTAGCTCAGCCTTACTGCTCATAAAAACTCCCTCTCAATTGCCCCTTAATTCCATCTGCGTAGCATGATTGGGATTATTTGTTACCAGCCGAGCTAAAACTTCAGATCTTTAACCGAGCTAAATTGTCACCAGGCTACCGATTTGTCCGGTCAAAAAACGTCTCTTCAGTCACGCTGTACATCTGAATCGCTTGCTATTCCAAAGACACGTGGCTGGCCCCTGTTGGTTGAGTACAGCTGTCAACGCCGCCCTCATACTCCGAAATTTTCGAACAGTCTCGCCTTTTCTTTGCCTTATACGAAAACCCTACATTTTGAACCAACCACTTTCACTATTCATCTTCTCTCTCTTGTCCGTTTGAGCCTCCATTTTTGTAACCATAGCACTTGCAGAGCCTGCGTTCTCATCAACATCTTCGCAGTTTTTGATCTACATCCTCTCGTCTTCAAACCGTAAGTAGCTTAATCCTCGTTTTCTTTCTATTTGCATAGTCTAGCAACAAGTAACATTGTTTGTATGTGTTTTTTCACAACACTCTCAAATGGTTTTCACAATAATGAGCAAGAACCTTTTGAACTGGATTTGCGAACAAACTGAAATGGGACGCTTTTGATCCAAAATCATACCACGACCGTGATAGGAACTGGTTTGCCATAGGCGCGTTTTAGACCGAATTAGAAGCCTTACCCATCGACTGAGCTTAAACTTGGAACCACCCTTTACACTACGTCCGAACTAAAAAGCTTAACCAATTTAAGGTCCAAAAAACTAGGAGCCTCCTCAGGTGTTACGACCAAACTAGGAACTTGTTTGTAGTTTAGGTGTGCACTCAGCCAAACAGATAGCTCCCCCAATAACCAAACTAAAACTTCACGCCACACCTGAAGTTTCAGCCGAACTAAGAACGGATAGTATCCCACTTAACCAAGCTAGGCTTACATTTATTTTTGCCTTTATGCTTAGCACGGTCCAACGATCTGGGCTTAACACTTTTCATCTCCACTTTGCAGACGCTGACTAGGTTGGCCAAGCACTCCTTTGCACGATCAACCAAGATACTCAACATCATCTCACCACCGAGCTAATTTTTACATAACTTAAGTCCTCATGGGAAAATATCGATTCTTAGTAAACTCACTAGGGGCCATAGCTGAGTTCCGAAAGGATTATAACATCCATGATGACGTCCATCTTTCACTAGCCGAGCTAGATACAACTCCATGGGGAAAACAGGGCTTCGTTCCCTTCACCGTCATTTCTATTGTAGAAGTCGGACTCCGATTTCCTGTTCAGCCACTCCTTTGTGAATTCCTTAGGCAGACTATAATATGCACAACCCAACTTAGCACCAATTCATATAGAATAATAAACGGCATTGCCGAGCTAAATCGCCGGCTTGGCCTTAACCTCAGTTTAGTCGAGCTTTTTCACCAATATTCACTTGGCCAGAATGAAGATGGCTGGGTATACTATTTAAGAATAAGAAGACGCTGAGAGAAAATAATAAAAAATACACCGGACAAAGATGTAAATGACAACGACTTTTTCTGGGTCTCGAGTAACTTCGAAGACCAGGAAGCCCAGATACCGGGCGACCGAATTAACTGGAATAAGGGCGTAGCCGGTATGAATACCTTGGCTTAATTTCGTGCGTTCTTTACTCCGTTTATAAGTTTTAAACCGTACTAACCGTTGTCTTTTTCCTTTATGCAGACTTGAACCATCTAAAGTCACAGTACCAATACCCCAATCTTAACGTACTCCGCGCCGCGCTCCGGTACCGTGATAGAGGTTGGGCCGAGCTACTCAACTTTGAACCGACATATAGATATAACAGTAGGAGGAAGACCAGGGTAACAGACTTTCTCCTGGAACCTTCCCAGAACCTGATCCATCTCTTCCCCAAATCAACCTTATTCCTTTAACTGAAGAACAAGAAATGGCAAAGCGCCGCGTTGTCCGAGCCTTGATCACTGAAACAGCTACTCAGGTCGAGGTACCACAAACCGGCCAAACGAATGAGGCAGTGGTGGCCCTTCCAACGGCCCGTGTCTCGTCATCCCGGCTGAGCAAGCATGCTCGAACATCTGCAATCGTGCCACAACTTATTGATGAAGATGACGTCGTGCTTCCTCAATCCACCCGGCCAAGCCCAGAACCAGTGCGTTCTAACCGGGCTAGCCCTTCAGAATGGGTACCAAAGATCACATACAAGAACCAAGCTATTACCAACACCGACTCTGTGGTCGCAGAGAAAGACCATTCGCTGGCTTTCAACCTTGCCAAGAGCGTATGCCTACCAGCTGATATGGAGCACCATGACCATCTCACCAAGCTGAAGGCCATTCGCTCGGCAACAAAATCGATGGTGCTGGTAAGTTCTCCATTTGCTTGTCTTTTTGGTATATCTGTTTACGCAGTTTCAACTATAATTGTTATCTCTCCCATTGCAGGCTATGCAGAAGAATCATGTCGCCCACAAGCGTGTGTTGGAACTATGCAAGACCACACGGCAGACCGTGGCAGAGGCTAATGCTAAGTCGGCCGAGCTAGAAGAGTCCAAGCAAAAAATGGCCGAGCTACACACCGAAGTAGCCTGACTCACCGGACTAGTTCAAAGCCCTTTAGTTGGGCTGAAAGATCGCTATTTGCGTAAGCTTGAGCAAAAGAAGGATACAGAGATCGCCGAGCTGAAGAAGAGCGCGGATGATGCTGAAGACCGGGGTTATAAGGAAGGGGAAGCCACTTACATCCAACAATGTGAAGCTGCGAAAGATATATTCTTCAAATGCGGATGGAAGGTGGCTGTGGCGAAGCTCGGTCATGACCAAGAGACCGAGGTCTTTCAGAACCCTCCTCCACACTTTATACCGAGCTACATGGCGGAGTATGCCAATGCCATTCAGCAAAAATTTCTTCAAATTGCTAAGGAAGAGGAGGCATCCCTAGAGCCTGACGACACCCCAACTGTTACTACTGATTTTGGTCTCCATACTGCTCCATCAGCTCAGGTTGAGCCACCGGTGGAAGACTTGGTTGAAAATTTGACCGAGCTACCTGCTGAAATCGGGCTATTGAGTGGTGCAGCTCGAGTTGACCTAGATGCGGATCTGGACGACCTTTTTGCTTGATTCTGCAATTTTTCCTTTTTTCTTGGAAAGAATTTGTAACCGGGCTAAAGTCGTTTTGGACCTTAAATGAAATCTTCTTTTTGCTCAGTTTATTCCATGCTTGCATTTATTTTCTATTGTGATTCGCATGAAGTATAACATTCTTTGTTCTGGCCGAGATACTTATCTCGGTCTTGGAGCCTTATAATCTGTTTGGTCATGCCTGCCAACTCTCTTTAGCCTAGATCTTTATCTTGGCTGAAGAGAGATAAAGGTTGGGTATCCCTGCCAACCTCTTCAGCCTAAATCCTTATCTCGACTGAAGAGAAATAAATGTTGGTTATTCCTGCCAACCTCTTCAGCCTAGATCCTTATTTCGGTTGAAGAGAAATAAATGTTAGGTATCCCTGCCAACCTCTTCAGCCTAGATCCTGATCTCGGCTGAAGAGAAGTAAGTGTTGATTTTTTCCAGCCAACCTCTTCAGCCTAGATCCTGATCTCGGCTGAAGAGAAGTAAGTGTTGGTTTTTCCAGCCAACCTCTTCAGCCTAGATCCTGATCTTGGCTGAAGAGAGCTCAATGTTGGTTATTCCTGCCAACCTGGAGCCAAGTGTTTGGTTATTCCTGCCAAACTTCTTCAGCCTAGATCCTGATCTTGGCTGAAGAGAGCTCAAAGTTGGTTATTCCTGCCAACCTAGAGCATAGTGTTTGGTTATTTCTGCCAAACTTCTTCAGCCTAGATCTTGATCTCGGTTGAAGAGAAGTAAGTGTTGATTTTTTCAGCTAACCTCTTCAGCCTAGATCTTGATCTTGGCTGAAGAGAGCTCAATATTGGTTATTCCTGCCAACCTGGAGCCAAGTGTTTGGTTATTCCTGCCAAACTTCTTTAGCCTAGATCCTGATCTTGGCTGAAGAGAGTTCAAAGTTGGTTATTCCTGCCAACCTAGAGCGAAGTGTTGGTTATTCTGGCCAACTCTGCTTTCATTGCCTCTAGCTCACTAAAACAACTTTTACAGAAGAAAACAATTATGCTGAAAAGGAAACTACTTGTTTTATTGAAGAAAGAAAAACTACAAGTACTTTAATGAAAAGCTAAAAATAAAATAGTTTGAGATTGGCAGTGTTCCACGGCCTGGGAATGGCCTTGCTGTCTCCATCTTCCAAGTGATATGCCCCTCTTTCTGCTAAGCCAATCACTTTGTATGGTCCTTCCCAATTAGGCCCTAACTTGCCATCTCCGGGTACCAGAGTGTTTCCCATTACTTTGCGTAGCACCCAATCTCCAATCTTGAATTGCCTCGGATGTACTGCCTTATTATATTTTCTGGATAACTCTTGCTGGTATGAGGCGATGTGAACCAGTGCTCTTTCTCTTCTCTCTTTTGCAAGGTCGAGTTCCAAGGCTATGGCTTCTCCATTCAAGTCTGGGTCAAAATTTTCACTTCTAATAGTGGGGAGGCCAACTTTCAGTGGGATTACTGCTTCCATGCCATAGGCCAAGGAAAAAGGTGTTTCTCCAGTTGACCGCCGAGGTGTGGTACGGTAAGCCCATAAAACATAAGGAAGCTCCTCAGCCCACTTGCCTTTTTCTTTCTCCAGCCTTTTCTTCAATCCATCTAAGACGACTTTGTTTGATGCTTCCACCTGGCCATTTGCTTGGGGGTATACTGGTGTAGAATTGTAGAATTCTATCTTGTACTCCTCACAAAAGCCTCTAAAAATTTTGCCATCGAACTGAGTGCCGTTGTTAGATATTAGAGCCTTGGGTATGCCGAACCGAGTGATGATATTCTGCCAGACGAACTTCTTCACATCTTTTTCCTTTATTGATGCGAGTGCTTCTGCTTCTGCTTCCACCCACTTTGTGAAGTAGTCTGTTGCTGCAAGAAAGAACTTTCTGTTGTCGGGTGCTGTTGGAAGTGGTCCAACTATGTCCAAGCCCCATATTGCGAAGGGCCAAGGGCTAGTTAATGGTAGAAGCTCTCTGGCTGGCTGTATTTGGTGTGCAAACTTCTGACATTTCTCGCACCTCTTGACATACTTCTCTGAATCTGCTTGCATGTAAGGCCACCAATACCCTTGTGAAATTGCTCTATAGGCCAATGATCTTCCCCCTTGGTGGCTTCCGCATACGCCTTCGTGTATCTCGAACAAGAATGCCTCAACCTTGCTAGGATGGACACATTTCAAGTAGGGTCCTGTGAAGGATTTTTTGTACAAGGCCATTGATGGAGAGAGCCAAAATCGCTGTGACTTTGCTCTTATTTTGTTGGCCTCTTTCTTCTCTTCGGGTAAGATGTCGTCTTTTAAGAATACTATAATGGGATCCATCCATAAAGGGCCTAATTCGACGCAACATACCTCAGCTACTTCGGGTTCTTCAATGCTTGGTCTTGGTAGGTAGTCGATCAGTAATGGATATGAGATGGATGTATCCGCCATACTAGCGAAGCCTGCTAGTTCGTTTGCTCTACTGTTTTCTTCTCAGTCGATCTGTTCTATCCTCACTACTTCGAATTTCATGATCTCTTTTCTGACTAACTCTTGGTACTTAGCCATCCTCTAATCTTTCGCCTCGTAGTCGCCTAAAATCTGGTTTACTACCAGTTGGGAGTCACTGTAAACCATTAGCTCGGTGGCTTTCATAAAGAGTGCTGATTTTAGGCCTGCTAAAAGCGCTTCATACTTTGTTTCATTGTTTGATGCTGGGAAGCCAAGGTTGACTGCTTGTTCCACTATTAGTCCATCTGGTGAGATAAGGACTATGCTAAGTCCTGCACCGTGCCTGTTGGATGCTCCATCCATGAAGAGTTTCCACATCTCTCTAACGAATAGTTTCCAGCAAGTAGATGGATCGGATGATGTTTTGGGATCATGAATGTTACCGGTGTTTTCCTCCAAGTCCACGCCGGCTGTAGGTGTTGTATCCTCACTGTCCGACTGCCTCCAATCTCTGCTTTTTGATGACTCCTCATTAGGAATGGCTTGGTTTGCCTCTTCCTCCCTTTCTTCAATCCGGTATGCCTTGGGATGTGGCTGGGCATCTTGTTTTGGGGGGTGCATAATTCCTACGGCACTTTCCATCCCATTTTCTGTTGTACTAGTCAAGTCAACTAGGCAGATGTGATGACTTCCTGGTGCGAACTCTGCCACAAAGTCTGCCAAAGCTTGGACTTTTATTGCGGTTCTAGGTTGAAACTTGATATCAAATTGTCCTAATTCCACCGTCCACTTCAAGATTCGCCTAGAAAAGTCCACCCTCTCAAACAAAGCTTTTAATGGAAAAGCTGTTAGGACGATTATGGTGTGGGCGTGGAAATAATGCGACAGCTTCCTTGAGGCCATTATCAAGGCTAAGGCCAGTTTTTCCAATGGTAGGTACCTGGTTTCTGCGACCAGCAAGGTTTTGCTAACGTAAAAGATAGGCAGGTGTTGGATTCCTTCCGCTCTGACCAACACTGCGCTGACTGCGTGCTGTGAAACTGCTAGGTACAAAAAGAGCTCTTCTTCAGGTATTAGGGTTACTAGCAACGGTGGAGAAGACATGTACTCTTTCAAGCTTTCTAGGGCGCGGTCGCATTCTTTATCCCACTTAAACTTGGCCTTTAATGGTTGGAAAAATGGTCGACATCTGTCTGACGATCGACTTATAAACCGGTTGAGCGTGGCTGCTAGTCCAGTGAGATGCTGTACCTCTTTGACTATGTTGGGCCTCTCTAGATCCTGGATTGCTTTGATCTGAGAAGGGTCTACTTCTATACCTCGGTTGGTCACCAGAAAGCCTAGGAATTTGCCTGACCCTACACTGAATGCACACTTGGATGCATTTAGGCGCAACTTGTTCTTCTTCAGAATCTGGAACATTTCACCTGGGTCCCTGAGATGGTCCTTCTCATCCTTGCTTTTGACTACCATGTCATCTATGTAAGCCTCCATTGTTCTGCCTAACAATGGTTTAAATATCTTGGTGACCATCCGTTAGAATATTGCCCCAGCATTTTTTAGGCCAAAGGGCATGACTTTATAACAATACAATCCTCTAGGCGTTGTAAAGGATGTGACCTCCTGATTTGGTTCATACATAGCGATCTGATGGTAACACCTGTACGCATCAAGGAAGCTAAGTCGATTGTGTCCTGCCGTCAGGTCTACCAGTTGGTCTATCCATGGTAGGGGAAAACTGTCCTTTGGGCATGCCTTGTTGACTGTTTTATAGTCCACACAGACACGCCATTTTCCGTTCTTCTTTAGTACTACTATGGTATTGGAGATCCACCTGGGATAGTGCACTTCTCTGATAGCTCCTGCCTCCAGTAGGTTTCCCACTTCTTCTGCCACTATCTCGGCATGGTGGAGTGCTGATCTGCGAGTGCGCTGTATAATTGGTCTGGCAGTTGGGTGAACGTTCAGTTGGTGACAGATGAAGTTTGGGTCAATGCCAGGCATGTCATACAGCGTCTAGGCAAACACTTCGATGTTAGAGGTTAAGAATTCCATGACCTCTATTCTCTCAGTGCTGGACAAAGATGAGCCGAGCAAAAAAAACTTTTCTGGGTTCTTTTCATCTATCCTTACCTGTACCAAATCTTCCACTGCCTTCTGTTCAGCTGCCTTGCCCACATCCGCAAACAGTTCATTGCTCTTAGGTTCTTCCACCATCTGTACATACCCTTTTACAGCGCGGCTGCCATTTACTGTGGCGAAGCACTGTTTTGACATAATTTGGTCTCCAAAGGCCTCCTCAATTACTCCGGCTTCATTGGGAAAACGCAATACCTGATGGTAGGTTGACGCTACCGATCGCATGGCGTGCAACCATGTCCTCCCCAAGATTATGTTGTAAGTGGAAGGGACTTTCAATACCCAGCATTCCACCTGTTTCGTCATGGTTCCTGCCTTGACTGGGAGGATTATCTTGCTCACTGGCCACTCTGGCATTGAGTTGAATCCGATTAGGGGAGATGTTGCAGGTGCCAGGTCTTTATTCTCTAGTTTCAGTTGTTTGAAGGTTTCGTAATACATTATCTCACATGAGCTTCCTTGGTCAATCAAAATCCGCTTGATGTCGAAATTCTTAACGCGTAGAGTGACAACCAATGCATCATTGTGAGGGTAGTATATCCTTGCTAAATCTTTGTCAGAAAAAGATATGACATTTGTGGCCTCTATTCTCCCATTTTTGACGGCAGGTTGTGCACTTAATACCTCCCTCAAGTGCTCAACCTTTTTGATCATTCCCCTGAGCTCACATACCCGCTTAGGTTCGAATACCCCATGTATTATGTTAATTACGCCTTGAGGTGGAGCGTCGACCGGCATCCCGTTTGGGTTGTTGTGGTTCTGGGGGGCTGGCTGCGTCCCTCCTTCTATGTACTGGTCCAGGTGCCCAGCTGCCACTAACTCCTCCAAATGCTGCCTCAACGGTGTGCAATTTTCAGTGCGGTGCCCCTTTTCATCATGAAAGGTGCACCGGGACCTCTCGTCATAGTCTTTTTGCGCTTCTCCCAACTTAGTTAGCCATCGGACGAAAGGTTCATTGCATATCTCACTGAAAATTCGGTAGATTGGTTTTTTGAACACTGTGGTAATGGCAGTGCGGACTTTTAACCTCATTTTGTCTGGGTCCTCTCTATTGGCCCGCCTGCCTCGCCCATTCCTGTTAGGCTGCTCTACCGTGTTGACTTTTGCTGTAGTCTTTTTATCTGGCATTGATGTTGTGCCGGATTTTACCTTAGCACGGGCGCTATCTTCCTCCACGCGAATATGTTGGTGCACTCTCTCCATTAAGGCCTCCATCGTGAAGGGTGGCATCATAGTAATTGAGTCCCTTAATTTGTTATTGACTGGCAGGCCCGTTTGTATTGCGCAATGGCGAGGTTCGTAGAACAATCCCCAATCTGGTTGAAGGTTTCCCAATAGCGATTGTTGTAGGACCTCAACGTCTCTTTTTCGCCCATGTCAATGGAGAGTAGCTGGTCGATCTCCACTGGTGTCTTGGTGTTCGTCCTAAATCTAGTCACGAACGCCTCTGCCAATTGTACCCAGGAGGCGATGCTACCTTCTGGTAGCCTTTCGAACCAGGTTAGACCTAGGTCGCCAAGGTTGGATGGGAACAGGATACACATCAGGGCCTCGTTCCGCCGGTATATTGCCATAACTTGGCGAAAGTGGCTTAAGTGCATGTAGAGGTCTGTCTTTCCCTCATAAGTGGTGAATTTGGGTTGGTGGAAGCCTGAAGGTAGTGGCGCGTTTTTAATTACCGGAACGAACGGCGAGCTCTGTAACCTTGCTAATGCTTTGTCTATTGGTTCGTAAGTAAGGCGCGGCATTGGCATTCCTACCTCGACGCTCCCATGCGTCCAAGGGGCCAACCGCTGAAGGGCTGAAACTCTGCGCGAGTCGCGTACCCTAGTATCCTCCTTCCATCGGGCCTTTTCTTCAAGCACAGTTCGTAAGTCAGATGATCTAGGCAACTCCGTGTGCCTAGATGACGTTTGGTGCGTGTGCGAGGGCCGATAGATGCTTCCCTCAGTATATGACCTCTCAGTTCTCGTTCTCTCAGACTTGGAGTAACGAGTCCTGGAAGTCCTTGATTGAGTGTCGCCTATTCTAAGGCTCCTACTTTCTGCTTGTGATGGTGTGGTACGCCTATCACGATCCTTCGAGTGACGAAGGGGCATGTTACCTTTGCGTCCCTCTCCTGTTGCCACCTCTTTTCCTTTTATCTGGCGCTTCATTGACTCCATGTTTACCCTCATCCTCCTTATTAACTCGTCCTGCTTCTTTACACGATCCTCCAGAACTTGAGGGTCCATCCTCCGCCTCTGTCTTTCAGGACTTTGAGAGCGACGGGGGCTGCCAGCTCGCCTCCCCCTTGCATCCCTCCGAGGGTTCTGTCGCTGGGGTTTTAAATCTGCCATGGGAGGGATAGAAGGCAAACCTTCGCGCCTCCCACCCCCCTCCGGGGTTTGCCCATCAATAGCTGATTGCGGCAAGTCTTCATTGTGCGTCATTACTTCCAACTAAAGAGGAAAACTTGATCAAAAGGTTTTGTTCTTTGTGAAATTCCCACAGACGTCGCCAATTGTACGAGTACGAAATAATCTTCTCGTATAACCCTGTTGATCAAGTTTGCACTCCTTCAAATGTCGTCACTTTACTCCCTGAAAACACAAACATGAGCTAGCCAGCGGGTGTGTGCTGGATACCTCTCCGATGCCTAAGTCAGCAAAATAGATAAATAGACAAAAACTCTGTGTATTCGAGAATCAAAGTTGTGATACCTCTACATAGGTTATGTAGTGACCTTTTATAGTTTTTCCCTAGCACAATCCTAGTAGGACTCTTATTCCTCCACGTAGAGTCCTCCTAGGAATCACACTCCTGAAAGATAATGTTTATCCTTCAACAACCCCCTCACTGCTTAAACCAAGTGAGATGGTTTTACCTCGATTGGATGACAGTATGACCGAGCTAACACTAGCCCTTTGTCATACTTAATCCAGCGCCTTCTCATGCAACACATAGCTCGGCTTTTGTTCACTTGTACCTCAGTTTTGTCTGTTGAGACCGAGCTAACTATAGCAAGCTTTGACCGAGCTAACAAAAGCAAGGTCTACCATAAGAAGCCCAAATACCTCGGCTCCGAATACTATGACCGAGATAATTATCACCACTCCGACCGTGGTGACTGTAACCATACTTGGACCGAGCTAACACTAAGGTTCACTCACTAAGCCCTTTTTACCACGGCCCATAGAACGGCCTAATACTACGCCTGGGCTTAGCTCGGCCTTACTGCTCATAAAAACTCCCTCTCAATCACAAATGGAGAATTATGTGGGGGAAATTGAAAATGGATCATGTTAATGCATTGGACATTTTTGTATTGCCATGTCATTTTAGCATTTATGCGATTAAATTTAATTATTGCATTGGAAAAAAGGATATTGTTTTGTAAAACAAGATCATATTAATTGTCTTGGGGTAAATACATTGGTAAATCCGAATAGGGGGTGTAGTTGGCATTGGTTAAGTTGGCCCAAGTGTCCATAGTAAAAGACCGAAAAACGTGCAGAGGAGGTACCACATGCCTTCCGATTAGCTACTGTGGGGATTTGGTAGTGCTAGTTATGCCTACTTGCAGACACTAACTTAGGGATTACCTGCGTCTTATTTACCGCCCCGTTGAATTACATTGAAATTATTGAATCGTTAAATTTTCAAGATTGCATTGTGCACAGAGTTTTCAAAATATGAAGATATATGTTTTTTTAACATGGATTGGCATATGCATTCATCCCATGATATTGTATAAAATATACATACTTTGTTAAGGTTTTCCTATTGGACTTTGTGCTCACCCCTATTGGATTTTGTGCAGAAAAGGATGTGGTGAACCCGCCAAGTTAGGGGCGTAGAGATATGTTTTGAGAGCACAAGACTCTTTTCTTTATTGTAATTATTTTGACAAGCCAAGAGCTTTATGTGTATGGGTTTTGAAACCATTTTTGTGTAACTAGGCTTAAGCCTTGGAATTTGTAGCCCTTAAGGGCATTAATTCGTACTAAACTTCTTCACTACATGCTATAGATTCATATTCTAAGAATGTTGAATATATAACCGCATGTGGGGCATTCTTTTGTAAATATCTTGATGGTTAATGAATTACAAATGTGGGAGATTTGTTGATGACGTTAATATTGTGATTTACTTACGTTTACTTTAAACAATGGTTGTTGGTGAATTTTTGTTGTATAAATTTTCAAGGTGTGACAACAATATTCATATAAATTTTATATTAGAGAAATATTATATGTCACCGATTTTTTGTGGGAGATTTGTTGATGACATTAATATTGTGATTTACTTACATTTACTTTAAACAATGGTAGTTGGTGAATCTTTATTGTATAAATTTGCATATAAATTTTATATTAGGGAAATGTTATATGTCACCAATTTTTTGTTATATCACATCTGATATAAATATTTGTAATTGGTTCATTTTTTTATATATAATTATTACACAATTAATAACAACTAATAATATATTGCCATTTAATTCAATGATTCAAAATGGAGAGAAAAAACAAGTGATATATAATAGCCCATGTGTATTATTTATTCACATTTCTCTCTTTTGTTTCTCTATCCCTATAGCGACCTTAATTTTTCTTAAGCTATTATTCATTATTCATTATTATTTTATTTTATTTTTGACTCTATTAATTGCGTAGATACATGAGAATCAATGTGATATTTAATTATATACAATTAATCTGAATATTTTTATATGTATATATATTTTATATATATATATATATATAAGGTATTATATATTCATTTTATATATATCAAAGGTGTTAGGGTGATAATAGGAAATTAGGTTATATAATAGTGATTAGCTTATAATCTTAAGAGGCAAAGAAAAGAAAAGGGGAGAGAGAGAGAGAGAGATCATTAGAGAAGGTTGGACGACTAAAGAAGAAAGGGTTATAGTTTTGTTTTGGTGGTTTCATTAATTGTCTAAGTATTTCTTAATTTTCAAAAAAAAAAATTTTGTGAGTGCAAAATCTACTTTCCTTGATTTATGTTTATTTTGTTGTTATTATTTATTTATTTTTATTTATTTGATGTTGGATTGACATTGTATTGGCATGAAGATGATGGATTGATTTCAATTATTTTGGTTAGTTGTGTATGTAAGGTTTAAGATTTTTATATATATTTATTTTATGGATGTAATCACACTCATGGATATATGAAATTAAAATAAATTAGAAATCCATAGATAAATTCTGAATACTCCACCATGACTCCATGAATTGTTGTTTTATTTGAATGTTTGTGAGAAAAAGTATATATAAAAAAAAAGTGAGGATTATGAGATTTATTTGAATGTTTTAGGCTCAGCATTGTTATGTTTGTTTTCATGAGTAGATTAGGAGTTGCGTATATATATATATTATTGTCTCGTTCTCAAAAATAGACGAGTACTTTGATTTATGAGCGTATGTAAATGCTAATCGTCCCCGGAGTGTAGGTCAAACTCGGGACGATATCCCGGTGTAAATTTGTCTTCGAAGCGGTGTTAGGTATATGGGAGGCACATGTGATATATGTGTAGGGCGGAAGTGAAGGACCGAAGTAGTAGAATTAAGGTATAAAGAATTAAATATGAGCATATTAGTATAGTTTGAATTGTATTGATTTGTACATCTCGAAAAATAGTAAACGACCTCAATAAATTATAAAATTTAGGCAGATGCATGTATACGTAATTTTAGACAACTTTTGTATTTTAACTTGTTATTAAAAAGATCAATTAGAACTTTTAATCGAATGATCTTGGTTACAATAGTTTTATTCATTTTAGCAATGCAAACTTTAGATGCTGTTTTAACCCATGACACGAGCTCATTTTCATTGATTTCGCGTAAACTAAAATAAAACATTATTCTAAACACTTTTTGTGTTTTGAACTTTTCCCCAAAAAAATCATCTTAGGACAGTTTTTTTTCGTTTTCAGTATCAGGCTTTTCGATTGAATTCCGTCTAGCTTCTTCTATCAAGTTTTTCTTTCAACATGTTCAATTTCTACTAAATCCTTCCGCATTACCTTTTAGGAAATTTGATTATGTACAAATTTTGTTCTTTAAATTTTGGTCTATTCGAATGATTTAAATATGAAATGGTGCATTTTTGTACTTCTTCAGTAATTTACTTATGATTAAATTTTATTTTTTTGCAAAATTATGGGTTTTACTAACTTTTTATGCAGGGTTGACCTACCATATTTATTTTTATTTTTATTATTTTTTTTATATACTCAATTTATATTTAGTTGTGTACGAGTAAGAAATTGAATGCCACCGTATTTCGGAAAACTACCCCTTCGTCTTGATGCGGGTAGAACTACTTGTCTTATCCCGTAATAAGAATTAAATATACATTTGTTTGTGTCTGGTGGACACGTGGGTGTCAAATCTTGTACTCATACTAATATACTTGTATATTGACCTGTTTTATCTCTTGGCATCTTGGGTACATTCTGTTTGAGCGCAGCCGAGCTTCCTTTGTAGGATTAATTGGGACTACGGTGGTGATGAGAAATAACTATGGTAATAGAACATGTCTCTCGAACTTCTTTTGTTTTTTAGAGTTTAGAGTTGATATTAGTTTATTTATTTATTTTATGACCTTAGTATTTTGATAATTTGGCATTGTGGGTTATTTTCTAACTTTACATTACTTAAGTTGTTTTAACTATTTGCTGCTACTTTAATATTGAAGGTATTGGATAGTTATGAATTTATAATGGATGGTTTGGTTGGCGTTTTGTTAATTTTTTTTTTATCCCTTGTAATTTTTTTTTTTTTTGAGCATTAAAATTTACTTCAACCAGATTAAGACAAAAACATTTAAATTTTGTTTCACCCTTAATATTTGGATGATGAAATAGTGATTAGGAATTACTCTTAATTTAATATTTAATTGTCTAAATTTTGGGGCGTGACAATCTCTCTCTATATTTCGCTTATATTAAATATACATTTGCAATTGTACTACTTTTTAATCTTACCATCAAATAAAAATTAAGTAAAGTTAAATTGTGATTTTTGTTAAGATTTTAATTTAATGATGCTCTTTTTAAGTTAAAATCCTGACTTTGCCACTGATCTCAAGGCGTGTATTTGTAATTTATCTTTTAAATTATGATGTTGTAGTCATGATCTTTTCTATTGATGTATTCTAAGATCTTATTTGATTAGATGATTAATAATTCATGAGATTATATAAGATTGGTTATCCAGTTGGATTAGTGAGATAAATAATCTTCTCTTGTCTTGGTTTGTTTTGCAATGAAATATAGAAATTTATAATTCAAATTATATGTTTATTTTGTATTATTAGTTGTATGACTAAAAAATGTGTTTCAAATTATTTAAAGATATTTTTTTAAAAGGTTTTTTTTTTTTTTTTTTTACTACCTATATAAACTTTTTTATGGTACACCAATGCTATTTTGGTACACGAATGGTGATTTTATACAAAAGAAATTTTAAGCATGAAATTATGTCACAAAGTTCGTCTACTTTTATGTTTAATATAACACATTTCTAGCCATTAAATCAAACATCAAAATTTATGTACTTTGAGTTATTTATTTAATAGTTAAAAGTGTGTTGAAACTGGATAGAGGAACTTAAAGATAAATGATCATTAACTCAAATTTATTTAGATAATGAGAAAATAATGAATTGAATTGAACGCATGAAAAAAAAAAATAATAATAATTGATTGTCCTAAAAAATGAAGTGATTTCAATGGACGGACTTATCACTACAATTGTTACTACCAATAATACTTGAGACCACTAATTAGAGTTATCACTAATGATGTGGCAATGGGTCTCACCCACTGCCACAGTTTGTGCTATGCCTTTTTTTTTTCCTTTTTTTCATTTTCCACCTCACTAGTGGTGGATTTAGAGCTCTAAATCATTACTGTTGTTATTATTCATCACATAATGTAGAAAAAAAAAAATAATAATTGGGTTACTTATCAATTACGAGAATTTTCTTTTCTAAATCCTTTGTCCTATTATTTCAAGATATTTATATTTATTAAATTATATTTTATATTTTAAGATTTTCACATTTGATAAGTTTTAGTAGTGTTTTAGAATAGATAAACAAAAAATCATTGCAAATTATATTTAAGAAAAATATTTAAGGGTTGTTTTAACAAGTTAGTTAAAAGTTAATTTTTTGATTTTTTAAATATTTTTTAAAATAATAAAAAATATGATATAACTCAAAAAATTAAAAAATTAAAAAACTAACTTTTTAATGAACTTATCAAAATAGGCCTAAATTTTGTAAGACATCATTCTTTAATATGGTTTATGCCAATTATTGACTAGTTTAAGAATAAAATTAGTAAAATTCAATTTCCTATCACGTGAGTATAAACAAATTTAAAAAAAATATTTTAAAGATAAACATTATGTCAAATCGAAAAAAGAAAAGTTTGAACAATATATTTTTATATTTATCAAATTTGTTGGTGGTATAAGTACATGTCGACCCTACAAATACATAGACACGAGTTGACTGGTATACCGCTAGTTATGTCGACCACGAGAAGTTATTTAGTAATCTAAGTTCATATTTAATTTATAAGATTAATAGTGAAATATTAATAATTTTATTAAATTAATGTACTATTTATTATTCAATTAGATTAATATCTATTGGATTAATAATCTCACCCTTACTCCATTATTAATAATTTTACAAATTTGTTGGATTAATAATCCTAAACCAAAATGGTTAAACAAACATAGGATAATTAGACCCACGAATTAATAATCTCAATCTTATACTCTAATTCACCCAATCAAACATGCCCTAAGGATATTGTTTCAGAATAATATTAGAGATTCTAAAAATTCTGTTAAAATTTTTATCAAATGTCTTATATGAGTGTGGGATTCACTTAATATGGGTTTCATGTGGGTCTCACACCAATATTAAATATTTGATAGAATTTTTGATAAAATTTTTAAAACCTCTAATATTTTTGATTGTTTTGTATTTTTTCATATTATAAGACATAAAAAAATGATGAAATCTATTATATTAAAAGGCATGTTAGAGCACCATTTAAATTTTTTATAGGACAAACTATAATTTCTTGTATGCGAGATTAAAAATTATTATATTGTTTTGAGACATTATATAACAATATTTTTATCAATCATCAAATATAATGTCTGTATTATTCTCCTATTTTGTTAAAAAAAAGAAATATATATATATATATATATATTATTCTCCTATCAAATAACTTAACCAATCATAATTTTTCTGCACGTCATGCCATGACCACCAAATATATATAATATTTTTCTCCTCTCTCTTTCTCTCTCTGTTACAGTATTTGGTAGTGTTTAACACCATTTATATTGTGCCATTTATTTTTTTTATTTTAAAAAATAAACACAAAAATAATAAATTATACTATTTGGATCAATAAAAAATTAGTTGAAATACCACCTAATTTTTGGAAAGAAGCTTTTTTTAGTTTTTTTTTTGGCTAAAATAGCACTAAAAGATAAAATAGATTAAAATAATCAATACGATAAAATGTCACATCAAATCTATAATCATTTTACTTTTTTTCACACAAACATCATATTTAACTATAAAAAAATTAAATTATCTTCCTAAATATAAAAATTTTAAACCTTAAAATAACTAAAAATTAAAATAATTCATTAAAATAACAACTTTCTAGACACTCATCTAATGTTTCGTCTAGCTTTCTCTCGCACAAAAAACGACACATTTATCAAGAAATTCGATAGACAGGTGGTGGGTAGTACGGTTTGAGAGAATCTCTCTGCCGAGTTCACTCGGTTGGCTTCTCTCTCCCTCTCGACTACTCAAGTCATGACTCAGCACAAGGAGCTCTTGCCACTTACCACTCATTTTATTCTACAATAAATTATAATAAATTCTTTTAAATTAGAACCTATTTATATTTTGTGTTTTTAAATTTCAAAACTTAATAATTAACTCTTCAAATATTATTTTATTATTGTGAATTATTTTGTTAAGATTTTGTTAGAAATTTACAAAAAATCAAATTACATATCAAATACATGAAACATTTATGCTCAATTTGGTTATGATGAAAATGGTAAAAAGTGAAAGAAATAGAAAAAAAAAACATAATTATTTTGAGTTTGTTTAATATAAAAATGGTGAAAGTTACAAGAAAGTTAATTTTCTTGTACAATTCATAACAACATGGTAACTAAACTTATAATTTCTTGCAAAAATCACAAGAAAATACAAGAAAGTTAAAATATGTTATAAAAATAATTAGTTATAATTAGAATTCTTATTTTTTTTTGGAAAACTTTCATCCTAATCAAATTCATACAAGAAAATGTATTTCTTTTTTTCTTTTACTTCACTCTATCATTTTTACTTTCCATTAATTATTTGTTTTTTTATAATCAAACAGAACCTTATTTTAGAACAATAATGCTCTTATCTAGTGATTTCATTTGCACTTTGCGATTACGATAAGGACTACAAAGTGCAATTGAAATCACTAGACAAGAAATATTATTATCCTAAAACAATCAATAAAGAGTATTATTTTCTTAAAAATTCAATAAATGTATCATATATTTTACATATGATTTAATTTTTTGTAAATTTCTACTTGAATCCTAACCCCGAAAAAAAAAAAAAATTTATTTAATTAATTAATTGTAATAAAATAATATTTTGAGAAAATTAACTATTAAGTTTTAAATTTTAAAAAGACAAAATACAAATGAGTTATATTTTTAAAAAAATTACTATAATTTACGGTGGTGTTTGTTTTGAGGGATTGAGGCGTGGAATTAGACTATTAGTCTATCCAGACTAATAGTTCGTTGTTTGGTTCAAAAGTTTTGCACCGAACTATTAATTCCAAATCCATTGGACTATTGTGTCCCATAGGAGGGGTGAGACCCAAATGGAGGGATGAGGGGAGATATGGGATTAGATGGTGAAATGACCATTTTGACCCTCTACTATTTAATTATGTATTATATTTAGTAAAATTCAATAAAATTTAAATGCCTCAATTTAAAAATAAAATAATTTAATTTAGTTTTTATTGATGTTTTATTTATTTAATTTTTTTAAATAATTTTTTATAGATATTTTATTGATGTTTTATTTTAAAATTTTATTTATATTTTATTTAATTTCATTATTTCATTATTATTATTTAAAATAAATTTATTTAAAATTTTGATTAAAAAATAACATACATTTTTATTGATATTTTATTTATTTAATTTTTAAAAATAAATTTATTTAATTGTGTAAAAAATAAAATAAAATAAAATTTTATTTAATCTAGTTAAAAATAATTAAAATATTAAAGATATGTTTAATATTGCTATTACTTAGTAAATAATTGAAAAGGATAAAATAGTCATTTGAACATTTATCCTTCTTCATAATATCCCAAACAAACATAAGATTCATATCATATCTAACCAAATAGTCTTTTCCTGACATCTAATCCCATGAATAAACAAACATGGGATACTATGGCTCGACTTTTCGTCACTATTAAAAAAAAAACTTTTTACGACCGCTATAAACCGTCACAAATAATAAAAAACAGTCACAAAAGACCTTTTGTGACGGCCCATGCGATGGAAAATGGGGGTCGCGAATGTGGGGGTGACAAATACTTTTTGAGACGGCAAAGCAACGGTCACAAATTATTCGCGACTGCCTAAACTACTTATGGCGACTGCTATTTTATCGTCGCAAAAAACAAAGAAAACACTAACATGATTTTTGGCGACCATCTTGTCACCATCGCAGAAAAACAAAAATACAAAAAAAAGACGCATAAAAAGTGTAACGTTAAGTACTCTAGGAATAGCAATGACAAGAATTCAGACAGTATAGCTTTATAGTTTAATCAGGCATTCCATTTGAGTCTCAAAATTAGAGCCATATGTGAAAGTTATTACAACTAAAAACTTGGAAAAAGTGCTTTTATAAAAAAAGATACAATCCAAATAGAATGCTAGTAAAGTCAAAATCTACAATAATGGTGTTCACCACTATACAAGGTACCAGTTGAGTTCCAATTTTTTACCATGAAGATATATGTTCCTCAAATCCAAGCTTGCACCTGATCAATACACATTATGAGGGGAAATAGATCAGAACACAGAGTACCTAATTTCTAAATCTTTCTTTAGATATAAAGCGTCAAACAGAGCAGAGAAAAGACAGAGATTGCAAAGAAATAATGAAAACTTAATAAACATTGCAAAGAAATTATGAAAATCAAAATAGACAGCCAGAACACAACCCAGGTGCCATTTACAATTTCAAACACTAGATATGTACCTACAAAATAACTACCAATTTTTATCCTGAATGTAGGATTCTTGCATATGTCATTATGCAGCAATAATATCAACATCAGTATATTTTTTAATCACTAAATGCTGAGCATATTATAACGAACATCTTAAACTGCAAAATTGATAAAACTCAATCCAATACTCCCAAAACATACCAGCCCACGTATACCTAAATTAACCCACAACAATAACATTAGCAACTAGAATGAGAAAACCAAACAAACAAGCAGAGCATGAAGGCAGTAGAATTTTAAAAAAAAATTAAAAAATTCAAATCCAATGGAAGTTGGCATGGTTTACCTTATCAGCTGAACCAGTAACAACCAAGTCACTCTCAGCTACAAATTTAACACTTGTAACCTGCAAAAAGAGCAGAGGAAAAAGGAGAGACAAGTGTGCTTAGCCAAAAGATTTTCGTAAGTAGATAAAACTCAAACAATAAACAAAAGAAATAAAAGCACTAGACCTTCTTTGAATGACCATTAAGTGTAGATAAAATCTCTCCTAATGGCCGATCAAAGAGTACAGCACTTGTATTAGCCCCACCCGTTGCTATAATATCCTACACACCACCAAAGAAAATGCTTAATTCTAATACAACAGTATCCTGTCCAGCAGCCTTGTACCTTTAAAAAAGTGGATTGACCACAAAAATTTAGCAATGAAGAGAAAATTGTAATAGGGGGTATTATTACTATATCTTTCAGGAATAGATAAATTACAGGAAATGACTTCAAATAAGATTTTTCATTTGTTTATTTGTGGCATATGAAAATTCATTTCTCAGCAATGTTGTTCAAAGTAACAGAATTTTGTTTAACAAAGCTGAATTCCAGACCCAAGTCATTAAAAAAAATATGACAGATCTCTTAATGATGACAAACCTAATTGTATTTATAAGCAACAAACATTTTCACAATAAATCTGATTACATCCTTCATCATTGTGGAAATTAAAAGCATTACTATCATAGATGTTGGCAGTTTTATTGTTTGGCACAAAACTGACAAAGACATGAATAGGCAAGATGAAAGCACATGTAGAAAATTAACATTTAAAGAACTAACCGCTGGTGCATCAAACACATAAAGTTTTTCCCCTGTAGGAACATGAAGTTCCAACTTCCCCATTTAATAGCTTGTTGACAATATGGATATTTGCAAAAGTTCCTCTTGCCAACTTATTAATGATTTTGACAAATTTGTCAGAGGCTCACATACAGACTAACTGAAGATGTAAATCCCAACAACAATTAGAATGTGTTAATTTCACACTACCCACTAAGAGAAGAGGCTTAATAAGGATTCTTCTCACAAGTTATACGTCCAGGGCATGTACCAATTTTCAGACAAGTAGAAAACAAACAGGTCAAAATTGACTACGAAGCAGTATTAGAAAAATTGACCACTGAATTTTTACAAGTTCAAAAGTGGATAAAAGAGGGGGTAAGGTCTAGAAAGATTAATTTTATCAAGGACACAACCAAATTTAAATATATCAGAAGAGAATTAAGCATATTTGGTTTAATAAAGGTAAATTAAAAAGAACAATACTAAGTTGAGAGTATTAAAGGGTCTGTGCATCCCAGCACATGAGAAAGAAATAAAAGATGACTACCCTGCTTTGGTCACGCCCACATGAAATTTATGAACTATGAAAAATCAATTTTGCAATTGAACATAATCATGCCTAAAACAAATGAGGCTTGGACTATGGAGTCACAATTGAAATAAATAAAAACATTGATAAATTTTAAAAATTTTGTTCAGAATAAGAAGAGATGACAAGTACCAAAAAATAATTGATAATGTAATACCTCTATACCAGTTCTTCCTTTTAGTACTCATTCTTTATCAATGAGCCAAGATAGGAATTCAGTATTTCTCCTTTTTTCATGGTTTGTAAAAAATATATCTAGATTCTCTTTCCCAATCTCTATTAAGGATTGTCCTTTCCATAGATTAGTTGGGATCAAGTATTCTTCAAGAAAGTATCTAAAAAGCAAAAAGGTTAATGAGTCCACATCTAAAAGAGAGATTTTTCAGGGGATTATCATGGATTGCAGTGAAAATCATGAAAAATTATGATGTAAAGCATCTTCAAGCTCGATGTAGTCCAAATACGAGAAATTGAAGTAAAGTTACACAGTGGCAGGCTTTAGTCCTAATAGTAGATTATTAAATCCAAATTTGCATGTTCAAAAATTTGCAAGAATGGAATTTCTCGTACAATAATGAATTCAAACAATGAAAAGCAAAATCTTGAATGACCTGCAATTTTAGTTGGAACTCTTGGATCATGGTAAATAGTGACCAAATCGAACTGGAGCCGTAAATTTCACCTAGTAAAAGAAATTGATCCAAATATAAAGTCACTCTACTAAGTGCGGAGGGAAGGACAGAGAAGAGTGCGCAAAGCCCTCACAAATGTATCAACTGAGGTAAGAAAATACAACCCAATATCGATCCAATTAAAAAACTGATAAACAAATTAATTTTTTTGTGAATTTCCTATGCATACTAATATTCAATATTCTATGCATTTAGCTATATGAATCGAATTCAAATTCAAAAGCGAGAAAGATATCAGTAACAAGTAATTCATCATTTAATTAAGATCTAAATTACTTATGAGCTTTATCAAACTAAATTGATATTGAAAACTGTAGAGAGAGCTTGAAAATGCATTGCACCAGATCTGGTACATATATACATGCACCAGTTAGTTCGGTTTTAGGAAAATTTGATCAAATGATAAAAAATCTAAAATAAATAACAAATAAATGTAGTTGCTTTTTGCCAGCATGACCAATTCAAAAGTCCAAATCTTAGATATAATTTAACATAGCAAAAAATTCAATCAAATTTTCAGCAAGTATTAATTCAATTAAACAAACAGATACGTATATATATATATAAGTTTTTTTCCTATTGAGTATCAGCTGATCTACAAAATCATCAAATAATCATCAAACGTGTTTTGGCTACCTTAACCTCAATGCAAACGCCAAACTTAAAATCTTCACAAAATCGAAATTAAAAATCAATGTACCTTCTTCGTGTGCATCATCAAGCCATTTCAAGTGTAGATCCCAGCATCTTGAAGCTTCTTCACATCTGCAGCATTGATTCCATGAACAATCACTGCAAAATCACATGAATACAAACAAAACGAAATTATAAATTAAACTTCGATTAAGTTAAAACGAAGCACATGCCGATCCAATTTCTATACATATAGAACCACAAAAATCCATCACCGATCATGACTATTGAACTTACAGTAAAGATATATAGATGAAAATTAAAAGCAGACCGGAAAAATATGTGAATCTCGGTATAAATCAAAGTTACTCAGCAATGAATGAACACACACACACACACACACACATATATATATATATATATATATGAAAATATAGCTAAATGACTGATTTGAACCAAAGCTTCGTAGCCAAGAGAGAGTTCATACCGTTGGAGGTCTCTTCTTCAAATGACCATGGTGATCGAGAGAGAAAATAGAGCGAAATCGAGAGAGAGAGAGAGAGCGAAATTGAGATTTGAGAAATAAGAGTGAAACCTAAGGCAAGTTTTACACGATTTTTTATTTATTTATTTATTTATTTTGAAGCTAAGAACACGATTGGGGTTGAAGTAAAATGAGGTTTTGGTATATAAAGTGATTTTTTGCGATGGCTAAATAATCGGTCACAAAAAAATAGACATAAAAAGTCATATTTCTAGTAGTGCGTGCTCCTTTCGGAGACGACTAGCCCATAGTTCGGACTCCTATGGTTCTGAATCTGATCTCACAAGTGTAATATGAAATAGATAAACACTAAAGAGTCTAACTCTGGCAAATCTTTTGGAAAATCAATTTTGAATCAAAATGCCAAAAATAGACTAATTTGCCAGATTTCAGAGTCGCCATCTAAATGTTTTTAGGAAATTTAGGAAACCTGAGACTCGTGCCAAATACCACTTATCTGTCATCACCAAAGTGTCTCAGCTCGGGAACTTAAGTACGAGAGGGGAAGGTCATGGATTGAGCACCCCACTCGCCCGATCTAAGATCGACCTTTACTAATCATGATATTATTCTTATTTACATTATATGATCTTGTTCCAATTATTAGGCTAACTTTACTATGTGTTGCACACAAGTATAGACTAATTTACAAAAATTGAAACATTTGATTTCAAGTATGTTTTTGAAAATTGTTTGAATATGTATGTGACAACCCCGACTCATGATTAACGCTAATTCACGATTAAGCATGCTAAGTAAATGATTAAGACGAAATCCTGAATTAATTACATGAGTGTGTTGCTTTAAATACATTTTTATCTATTTGATGTAGAAAGATCTGTTCTGTTTTTTATTTCGATTTGCGAATTGAAAACCTTATCGGCAACCGATCCAGAAATTGACTTGATTTATATGTTAATTAGGATTTATATAATTTTATGGTAGGTTTAATGAAAATTCGGTTCGGAATGACTAAATTAGATTAATTTAATGTTGTTTGGTTAACTTTGTTTATCTACCACCTAGAGAGCCATTTTATTGACCCCACCAGTTCAACTCTATACCTCTATTCTCCTTAAAAGATGCTCAAACGTGAGAGAGGGAAAGAGTAGGAAGATTTGGGTCCTAGTCTTGAGAATTGAACTCAAACAAGAGGAATTGCTAGGAGAGAAGAAGAAACTTTGGAGATTTGATTATTTAGCTCAAGAATTTAGCACCTAAGGCCCAATTAAACATCTAAGGTAAGAAGCCAAGTCTCTAGTCTGGAAATTGAGTTGATTCATCTATGAATTCAAGTGAATTGAGCTATGAGATGTAAAAATTAAGCTTAAGAAGTAAGGAAGATTAATCCATGCATGCATGTTCATTTCATTACATTTGGAGCATGTTTGCTAAGAATTCTCTCATGTATGTCATAAATTGAGCTTAATTGTAGGAAATCATCATGTTTTCTATCAATTTGCCAAGTTTGATCATGTTTTGAAGTGGTAGAGTTCAAGAGAATTCATGCATGTTATATTCTTGAAACATTCATAAAGTTTAAGTTGAATTTGTGTACAATTGGCATGCCTTTGGGCTTTGATTTTATGAAATGATCTTTAAATCATGATGTGTTGTGAGTTTCCAAGTGTTTTCCAGAATTTTCGCCCAAAAGGATGAGTTTTGGAGTGTTGAATTCATGTTTTGAACTTTGGAAGCAAATTTGGAAAGCCCAGAATTTTGCTTCCACGCTCGAGTGAAGGATTCCATGCTCAAGCAACTACCTTTATTTTCACACTTCCTCTTGAGCGACAAAAGGTTGGCTCGAGCGTAAATTGCATGCTCTTAGAAGTTTGCATATTTGGAAGCACGCTCGAGTGACAAGACTTGCGCTTGAGTGAGGTCCTGTGCCTCACATCGAGCCAGCGTCGAGCGGAAATTGCATGCAACCAGAACTTTTTCACATTTTGCAAACTACTCAAGCGAGGGAGTGTGTGCTCGAGCGACCACTCACATGCGGTATGTTCGCTCGAGCGAAGAAAGCTACGCTCGAGCGAGACCCTTGTTTTCAGCAAGTTTTGAAAAACATTTTCAAGCATATTTTTTCATCCTCTTTCCATCCTAGGCATTCCTATACAATGATTAAGACATCATAATAAGGATAATGAAGTAGAACCACACCAAAACAAGTAGAAAGGACTAAGTTATCAATTCCAGGTGTGTAATTTAGTATACGTTCGTTCTGTAACTGTGTAGGTTACGCACCTCAAGGAAGCTGAATAGTCTGATTGCAGCCCTGTTATCTGTGAGTAACAATGTTGTAAAGCTATGTTCAATTATAATTATTTTATGAATGATTAACTGTACTGCTTTCTGAAATGATATTGTTTATTGAATGAATGTTTGTCCTATTTTATGAACTGTACTCGTAGCATCCATAGCAACTGACTGTTACTGTTACTGCTACTGTTACTGTTACTATTACTGCTACTGCTACTATTACAAAGATCTCTGTTAGTTCCTATCCTTGGAACTACTATTACTGTATTTGTCACGACCCCAAACCCGCCTCTGTAAGTTTAGCATCGTGACCGGCCAGTAATCCGTGGATTACTAAAGGCCTCTTAATAGATAAGTATATAATAAGGGGCTGCGGAAGCAAATGTACAAAACATAAATAGTCCAATGAGCTGTGTCGATAAACATGGGACGGAATATTTCAAAACTTGTATATACATGAGCGTGTCGGTCAAAGGATATCATAATTACAAACATTTACAAAAGTGTAATATCCAAGACCCAACTGTACAAAACAGACAGAGACTAACATAAGTACAAAAACAGCCATGTAACTAGACTTTAATTGGAACCTCCTCGGGAGGCACAACGGTTGGCTGACAAAAACAGAAATGAAGGCCGTCAACTCTGGCCCTGATCACGCGTCGGCTCACCTACATACATAATATAAACTGTGTGCGAAAGCTCAGTGAACAATAACAGAGTAAAGAGGTTTCAATGAATGAGTCCGTACAGATTCAGAATTCATAATTCAGTTTCATATCAAATTCATAATTTGTCCAAATCATATATATAAATCATAAGTCATGCGTAAGTATACGTGATACCACCATAAGCGCTAACAGAGCAGATACAGAACAGATGTAGACACGTAAGGGTTACGAATAACCAGTTCCATAAAGGAACCTCTGGATCCGGGTAACAGAGAATAAACACGCTGAGCCCCATGATGGAGCCTCCGGTACGGGTAACAGAGTGCAGACAGATTAAGTTCCATGATGGAACCTTCGATACTGGGTAACAGCCAACACATATCACATGATACTAAGGATGTCACGAATACATATCAGAAATTGGACAATCATTCATTGTACAAAACATAACATTTTAGAAACAATTCTTATTTCATCATACAAAAAATAATAAGGTTGAACATAGCTTTACTCACAGTTGGCCTAGAGACAGACAGACGGAGCAGATTGGTCAAACGGTACGCGGCACGTGACCTACATGACACATAACAGATACACACTTTAAACGTACGTTTGAATTGTACATAACTTATGTCGTTTGCTCTTAGTGTGTTTCTAACCTTTAATCCTCATTATGGAGTCTTAAACATGGCCTAGGAATGCCTAGGATGGAATGAGGATGTAAGAATGCATTGGAAAACATTTCTTAAAACTTGTTGAAAATAAGGGCCACGCTCGAGCGTGGCTTTCCTCGCTCGAGTGGACATACAGACAATGAATCTCCGCTCGAGCGTGACTTTCCCCGCTCGAGCAGACTATAAACTCTTGAAAAAGTACTGGTTGCATGTTTTTCATGCTCGACGGACGCTCGACCCACGCTCGAGCATGAGACTCAACCTTCGCTCAAGCGTAGATTCCCTCGCTCGAGCGGACTGCAAAACACAAGAACTTCTGGGTATATGCATTTCACGCTCGAGCGTAACCATCGTCGCTCGAGCGGAAGTGCATATACTCAGAGTTCACGCTCGAGCGTGAAGTTCCCTGCTCAAGCGTGGATCAAATTTCCAGAAATTCCAGATTCGATCACCAAGCTCAAACCCAACTTTTGAAGCATCCAAACTCATTTTTCTGGGCCAAAACTTGAGGAAATACATGAAAACTCATAATACAACATGTTTGAAGAATTATAACAAGAAATCATGGCCCAAACATATGCCAATTGAGCAACATTCAACTTGAAACTCAAGAATAATTCATGAACACGACTTGAATGCAATTCTTTGAACTAAAGTTTCTTGAAACATGACCAAATGCAAAGTTCAACTCGAAAACATGATCAACTATGACAATATGACATAGAACATGAAGAATTTCTAAAACAAAGCTTGGATTATGACATGCATGCAAGAATTCCTTGGAAAAACAACCTCAAATGCCATGAATTACACATGCATGTATGCATTGAGCTTCAATTCTCCAATCTTAGCTTAATTGACCACCTAACCCTCTTGAGTTCATTTACTTGGTGTCTCAAATACAAGGCTCAAGAGTATAGTTCTTACCTAAGGTTGGTTTCAAGTATCCTAACCCAAGCTTCAAATTGGCTTCAATCTCCTAGTCAATTCTTCATTTGAGCTCAACCTCCCTCTACTCTTCCTCTCTCTCACGTTTTTCCCTTAGAATAGGCTCAAAGTGTTTTAAGATCAAGGGAAGGAGATGAGTGGAGTGTCAAAGTGGCCTTATAGGTAATAATTTGTCATAACTAATCAAATGGCATTATTTTAATCAAATTTAATCGTTCTGAACCGAATTTTAATTAAACCTACCATAAAATTCTATAAATCCTAATTAGCACATAAATCAAGTCAATTTCTGATTCGGACGCCGATAAGGCTTTCAATTCGCAAATCAAAACCAAAACATGAACAAATCTTTTTACTCCAAACAGATACAGACACAAAATGATGCAATGCACATATAATCGACTCAGAATTTCTTCTTAATTTTTATCAGGCATAATCAATTACGGATTAATGTTAATCGTGGGTCGGGGTTGTTACAGTATTGATGGCCATCAACTGACTGTTTGGTCTATTAAGACCTACTGTACTGTTCTGTTATTGGATGTACCACGTATGACTGCTATGATTTCTAAATGAATGGTATGACATGAAATATGAGACATTAATTGAATAACTGATCTACAGATGTAATTGACTGTTTTAAATACTGAAAGGACATTCATTCTTAACCCCTTTACACATTCGTTATTCACTAGGCTTTAGCTCACAGTTTATTATATATGTATATAGGTGGCCAGGCACCGGATCAAAGCTAGAGGTGTTAACCTGAGCTCACGTTTTGTCAAGCCAACCGTTGTACCTCATAACGAGGTTTCAAACTTGCACGAGTAGAGGCTTTTTGGGTGACTCAAATTCGCCCTTTTGTCTTTGCTAATATAAAGAATGTTTAAGACTCCTGTTTTATACAGTTTTTGGTGATGGGATTATGTCCCTAACTGGTATAATGGCTTACATATGTATTTTTGGTACAAGTGGTTGTGAATACGGCTGTGCGCATGAAAGTTTATTTCCATTCAGGTCCCCACAGCTCATTGGACATCATCTTATTATTGATTGGCTTCTGCCAACCCCCCTTTATACTGTATTATTGTCAATACTGTTATATACTGTTAAGCAGGCCTTTAGTAATCACAGATTACTGGCCGGTTACGATGCTAAACCCTCAGGGACGGGTTTGGGTTGTGATAGAGTGTATCAGAGCACGAGTTATACCGCACACACATGTCCAAATGAGCTATAGGATGTCCTAGAAAAGTAATTAGGGCATTGCATGAGCATAAGAAAGTGTGTGTGGGTATGATAGGTATATATGTGCTAATGTGCATAAGTAAGCTATTTTTCCTATGTTATTATTATTGTGTTGTATATAGTGCAATGGAGAATGCAAGGAATACAGATGAACCTGAATCATCTGAAACGAGAATTGCAAGATTGGAAAGAATGGTTGAATTATTGACTGAGGCACTAAGACAACAACAGAACCAACAGCCCCCATACCTTCCAGTGCAGCCAGAACCAAATACCAATGACGATGTGATTGCTTTGACCCAAAAGTTTAACAAAATGAAGCCACCAACATTCCAGGGAGGTCTTGAGCCACTGAAGGCCGAAGCATGGGTCCTAGAAACTAAAAAACTGTTTAAAGTATTCCCATGTGCAGAAGCACACAAAGTGTTATTGGCTATTTTTACCTTACAAGAAGAGGCTAGACAGTGGTGGATGCTTGTTCGTGATACAAACAATGCTATAACTTGGGCTCAGTTTAAAGAAACTTTTTATGAGAAGTATTTCCCTCAGTGTGTCCAAGACCGCAAAGTGACTGAATTTGAACAACTGAAGCAGGGCACCATGTTAGTAATAGAATATGAATCTAAGTTCACCAAGCTCGCCCGATACGCACCACACATGGTGGATACCGACTATAAAAAGGCTAGGAAGTTTGAAGGTGGGCTTAATGTGGAAATACTCAATCGAATTAACGTCTTGAAATTACTCAAATATGTAGATGTCCTTGACGGAGCGATCATAGCTGAGGCAAATGTTGCAGCGTTGAAACAGTCTAAGGCACCGGTAACTGAATGGCGGGCAAGAGACAAAGTTTCAATTTCAAAAAGGGCCGGAACAACTCATTTAATAAAAAGCAAAATATAGGGTCAACAAGTAGCTCTAGTCAAGGAAATAATTCCATATTACCTTGTCCGGAATGTGGCAGAAGACATAAAGGGGTTTGTTACAAAATTTCTGGGCATGTTATAGGTGTGTCAAGGTGGGCCACATGGTCAAAGATTGTCCTCTCACATCTCAAGGCATTAGTAAACCCGTAGCAAGTGCTGAAGCATCAACTGTTACACCAAAACCCAATCCCAAAGCTACTGGAAAGGAACCTTTGAGGCAAGGCCAGGTGTTTGCACTTGTACCAGGAGACGTGCAGAATACCGAGGCAGTTATGTCAGGTATACTTTCAATTTATGCTCAAAATGCTTATATTCTGATTGATTCGGGGTCTACACATTCGTTTGTCTCGCATGCTTTTTCACGAAAATTAAATAGACCACTGGAACCCATGAACTATTTATTAGTTGTATCTTCACCTGCTGGGGGATTTGTGACTTGTGATTATGTGTATCCTGCGTGTGAGATTGTTATTGGGGATGTGCTCTTATATGTTGATTTGCTACCTCTGAATCTTGATCATTTTGATGTAATTTTGGGAATGGATTGGTTAACAAAATATCATGCCTCCATTGACTGTGTAACAAAGCAAGTTATTTTTCGTCCACCGGGATTGCCTGAATTTAGTTTTAATGGGGTTGGTGTTATACCTCCCACATACTTGATTTCATCTATGAAAGCATCCAAATTGATTAAAAAGACGTGTAAAGGATACTTATGTTGTATATTGACTGTGCCTACTGATACTAAAGCTAATGTGAATAGTATTCCTATAGTCAGAGAATTTCCAGATGTTTTTCCAGATGATTTGCCAGGAGATCTGATTGATAGGGAGATTGAGTTCACTATTGAGGTGATACCGGGTACACAGCTAATTTCCAAAGCTCCGTATAGAATGGCACCTACTAAATTGAAAAAGTTGAAAATCCAGTTGCAAGAATTGTTAGACAAGAGGTTCATCAGACCTAGCACGTCACCGTGGGGCACTCCAGTTTTATTTGTGAAAAAAAGGATGGTTCATTGAGGCTTTGCATTGATTACCGTGAACTAAATAAGATGACAGTGAAAAACAAGTACCATTGCCTCACATTGATGATTTATTTGACCAACTGCAAGGTGCTCAAGTCTTTTCCAAAATTGATCTTCGATCCGGGTACCACCAATTGAAAGTTAAGGCCGAGGACATTGAAAAGACTGCTTTTTGAACAAGGTATGGACATTATGAATTTCTTGTTATGCCTTTCGGAGTTACTAATGCGCCTGCTGCATTTATGGATCTTATGAACAGAATTTTCAAACCATTCCTCGATGAATTTGTGGTTGTTTTTATAGATGATATCTTGATTTATTCCAAAAGTAAAGAGGAACACGAACATCATTTGAGGATTGCTTTGCAAACCTTGAAAGAGAAGAAATTATATGCAAAACTAACAAAGTGTGAATTCTGGCTTGATAGTGTTACGTTTTGGGCCATATGATTAGTAAAGATGGCATATCGGTTGACCCACAAAAAATTGAAGCAGTGGTGAATTGGCCTAGACCGACTAATGTTACCGAAGTTCGAAGTTTCTTGGGTTTGGCCGGGTACTATCGAAGATTCGTGAAAGATTTTTCCAAAATTGCTTTGCCATTAACTCAGTTGACTCAAAAGGGAATACCATTTGATTGGACCGATCAGAGAGAATTAGCCTTTCAAGAATTGAAGACTCGACTTGTGACTGCACCGGTTCTCACCTTAGCCTCAGGTACGGATGGATATACTATTTTTAGTGATGCTTCTTATAAGGGTTTGGGGTGTGTATTGATGCAGAATGGTAAAGTCATTGCATATGTTTCCCGACAACTGAGACCACATGAAAAGAATTATCCAACTCATGACCTAGAGTTTGCTGCAGTAGTATTTGCATTGAAAATTTGGCGCCACTACTTGTATGGGGCAACATGTGAGGTGTACACAGATCACAAGAGTTTAAAATATTTCTTTACATAGAAAGAGTTGAACATGAGACAACGGAGATGGCTAGAATTAATAAAAGATTATGATTTGCAAATCTTGTATCATCTGGGGAGAGCTAACACTGTTGCTGATGCATTCAGTAGGAAATCAATTGGGAATTTGGCATGCTTACTTACTGGGTAAAAAGAATTGCTGCACGACCTTGAGAAATTGGAGCTTGAAATTGTTCTGCGAGAACAAGGCGGAACCTTGACTGTTATTTCTACTCAACCGGCACTTATTGAGGAGTTGAGGAGATTAAAAAGAAACAACAACAAGATGACTTTTTGAAGAAGATTATTGATGAACGGGAATCCAAACCAAGGCCGGGATTTGTTTTTGAACATGGTGTGCTGAAATTTCAAGGTAGATTATGCGTACCAAATGATGTTGACGTGAGAAAGCGAGCTTTGCAAGAAGCCCACAGTTCAAAACTTTATATTCATCTAGGGAATGCAAAAATGTACCAAGACTTGAAGCTTAACTTCTGGTGGCCAGGAATGAAGAAAGAAATTGATGAGTTTGTGTTAAAATGCTTACAATGCCAACAAGTCAAAGCTGAACATCAACGACCTGCAAGGTTGCTTCAACCTTTGCCAATACCGGAATGGAAATGGGAGCATATTACCATGGATTTCATTATTGGACTACCTCGTTCCAATAGAGGTATGGACTCAATTTGGGTTATTGTTGATCGTTTGACTAAATCTGCACACTTTTTACTTGTTAAAACAATTTATAATGCGGATAAATTGGCTACAATTTACATCAATGAGATTGTTAGATTGCATGAAGTGCCTGTGTCCATTATTTCTGATAGGGACTCAAAGTTCACATCAAGATTTTGGCAGAGTCTGCAAATGGCATTGGGTACCGAATTGAGATTGAGTAGTGCATATCATCCTCAGACCGATGGCCAGTCAGAAAGAACAATCCAAACGCTGGCAGATATGTTACGTATATGTGTGCTTGATTTTCAAGGGAATTGGGAAACTCATTTGCCTCTAGCTGAATTTGCCTACAATAATAGCTTTCATTCGAGCATTGGTATGGTGCCTTTCGAGGCATTATATGGTAGAAAATGTCGGTCACCTATTTGTTGGGTAGAAGTTGGAGATGGGCCTTTACTTGAGCCTGAGATTGTGCATGAAACAACAGAAAATGTGAAATTAATTCAACAAAGATTGAAAACTGCACAAAGTCGATAGAAAAGCTATGCGGATGTACGAAGATGAGACAGGGAATATGAAGTGGGTGATCATGTCTTCATTAAAGTGACACAAATGAAGGGACAGACTCGCTTTGGAACCAAGGGCAAGCTAGCACTGAGGTATGTTGGGCCGTATGAAATCATTGAAAAGATTAATCCAGTGGCATATCAAGTAGCGCTCCCTCTCGAGATGGAACATATACATAATGTCTTTCATGTTTCAATGTTGCGGGACTATCTCTGGGACCCTTTTCATGTTATTGAGCCTACCCATGTGGTATTGAGTGACGACTACACTTATAAAGAACGGCCTATTCAGATTGTGAACCGACGAATCAAGAAGTTGAGAAATAAATAAATCCCGTTGAGAAATAAAGAAGTTGGTAAAGGTGGATTGGCAAAATCATGGTGGCGTTTACGCAACTTGGGAAAGGCAAGAAGACATGATGAAAAGATATCCTGAATTGTTCCCTTTGAATCCTATGTTCTTCAAAATGAAGGTCATTTGAGTTTGGAGGACCAAATTCTTTTAAGGGGGGAAGATTGTGACAACCCCGACTCATGATTGACGCTAATTCACGATTAAGCATGCTAAGTAAATAATTAAGACGAAATCCTGAATTAATTACATGAGTGTGTTGCTTTAAATGCATTTTTATCTGTTTGATGTAGAAAGATCTGTTCATGTTTTGATTTTGATTTGTGAATTGAAAGCCTTATCGGCAACCGATTCAGAAATTGACTTGATTTATATGTTAATTCGGATTTATAGAAATTTATGGTAGGCTTAATGAAAATTCGGTTCGGAATGACTAAATTAGATTAATTTAATGTCGTTTGGTTAACTTTGTTTATCTACCACCTAGTGAGCCATTTTATTGACCCCACTAGTTCAACTCTATACCTCTATTCTCCTTAAAAGATGCTCAAACGTGAGAGAGGGAGAGAGTAGGAAGATTTGGGTCCTAGGCTTGAGAATTGAACTCAAACAAGAGGAATTGCTAGGAGAGAAGAAAAAACTTTGGAGATTTGATTATCTAGCTCAAGAATTTAGCACCTAAGGCCCAATTGAACATCTAAGGTAAGAAGCCAAGTCTCTAGTCTGGAAATTGAGTTGATTCATCTATGAATTCAAGTGAATTGAGCTATGAGATGTAAAAATTAAGCTTAAGAAGTAAGAAGGAAGATTAATCCATGCATGCATGTTTATTTCATTACATTTGGAGCATGTTTGCTAAGAATTCTCTCATACATGTCATAGATTGAGCTTAATTGTAGGAAATCATCATGTTTTCTATCAATTTGCCAAGTTTGATCATGTTTTGAAGTGGTGGAGTTCAAGAGAATTCATGCATGTTATATTCTTGAAACATTCATAAAGTTTAAGTTGAATTTGTGTACAATTGGCATGCCTTTGAGCTTTGATTTTATGAAATGATCTTTAAATCATGATGTGTTGTGAGTTTCCAAGTGTTTTCCAGAATTTTGACCCAAAAGGATGAGTTTTGGAGTGTTGAATTCATGTTTTGAACTTTGGGAGCAAATTTGGAAAGACCAGAATTTTGCTTCCACGCTCGAGCGACCACCTTTATTTTCACACTTCCGCTGGAGCGACAAAAGGTTGGCTCGAGCATAAATTGCATGCTCTCAAAAGTTTGCGTATTTGGAAGCACACTCGAGTGACAAGGCTTGCGCTCAAGCGAGGTCCTGTGCCTCACACTCGAGCGAGCATCGAGTGGAAATTGCACGCAACCAGAACTTTTTCACATTTTACAGACCGCTAGAGTGAAGGAGTGTGCGCTCGAGCGACCACTCACATGCGGTATGTCCGCTCGAGCGAAGAAAGCTACACTCAAGTGAGACCCCTGTAGACACCCCATTTTTGACCGACCTTAAGACTCAGACGTCACCGATTGAGCCTCGGTGATTTGCATACTGTGCTCATTCAGAAGTCTCAGAGTCGCGCCGTGCGCCCTGCTCCGAACTTCCGAATCCTCTTCTGTGCCTTGTCTCGGTTTGCGAACAGACTCGTTTTCTCTGTTTTCTTTCCTGAGGGAAGAGTAGTCCTGTAGACTATTTCTCGGTGCCGTGGGCTACTTTTCGTGGCCGTAGGCCATTTTGCCCATTTCGGTGCCCGGTTCCCGGTTTTCGAAGCCGTCAGGCGTGTGCCTCGGTTCGGGACCGCCCAACCGTCTCCGATTCCTCCGGTTCTTGGCTAGTACCTCTGTTTTATCATTTTGGGAAACACGGCCCCTGATGCCCACTTCGTGGCCGTATGCCACTTTCGTGCTTATAGCCGGTTTTCGGCCCCGAACCTCGCGGTTTGGCCCCCGAGCTTTCATTTCGCATCGGATTTCCGGTTTTTGGCAGGTACCTCTGTTTTGTCATACCGAGAAACCCTGGGGTTTCAGATACCCACTTCGCTGCTGAACCACTTCCGGTGCCTACAGCCCATTTTCGGGACCCCGAACTGCGCGGTTTGGCCCCGAGCGTTCATTTCTCATTTGTTTTGTTCAATTTTGGCAGGTACCTCTGTTTCAACATTGGGAAGATCACTGGAGGGTAGGAGGCCAGCAATTATCCCAGATAACCAGTTTCGCTCCTCGGCGCCCGTTTTGCTCACTTCCGGCCAATGTTGAACACCCTAGGCCCATTTCTCCAACCAAAGCTACATATCTGTGATGAGGGCACATGGGAGGACCCTAAGAAGTGATGGTCGGCCAGCAATGGTGAATTTCATTTTTGGACCTCTCCTTCAGATGCAATGTTGTGACTCCTGCTTCAGAGTTGCCAGATTCCGACCTTGGGGCCTTATTCTACACACATGGGAGGACACTACTGCATGGTGGTCGGCCAGCAAATTTCAACTTCATTTTTGGGCATGGCTGGCCGGCCAGGGTGAGTGGCTGGCCGACCAGGTGGGGTGGCCGGCCGGCCACCTCCCAGAAAGTTCCCTGGCCGGCCAGCTTTCTGCTTTCCAGCCCATTCCAGCTGTCCAGCTACTTTTTCAAAATATCTCCCCCATCCGGGGGATATTTTGGGAGGGAATGCTTGGATGCAATTCCCTCCCCTTTTACACCTTTTCTTCCCTATTTGAAGGGCTTGCCTCCTCCTTTGCTAGGGTTGCACAATTTCTTCTCAAGAACATCTCTCCCAAAACCTCCATTTTCCTATTCAAAAACCCTAAAAACCTTTGAGTTCCTAGGCCAATCCTTCATCAACCCTAAGCTCTACCATCCCCACTTCCATTCCAGCAGCAAGAAGAGGTTCCTCAAGGGCTAAGAAGCAACTTTCATCAAGGCAAGAGGAAGCAAAAGGGTAGTCTTCAAGGGTAAGTCACCATTTCCCTTTTTCTAGCATTTTTTTGCTTCAAATTCTTACCCTACTTGTGATCTGTTTTGGGCTCTGACCCCTTCTGTTTTTATGCTTATTTTGAGCCCCTCTACAACATTGTAGAAGGGCTCAACCTCATTTGGTGTCTCCATGATATACTTGCTTCAATATCACTCTTTAGGCCATTAATTTGCATGCTTTATTTGCCTTATGAGTGGTCTGATTTCGAGACTTATGTAAACTGTTAGTGAGCTTATATTGAGCCCCTCTTCAACATTGAAGAAGGGCTCCATCATTTTTGGTGACACTAGCATGCACTTCCTTTGAAATTCTTCAATTTTACCGTAAAATTGCATGAGTTAATTAGCCTATTTTTGATCTGATTTGGAGTATGCAACCTACTGATATTGTGCTCATTTTGAGCCCCTCTTCAACATTGAAGAAGGGCTCAACCATGTTTGCCTCCTCTATCATGCACTTGCTTTGAATCCATGTTCTATGCCTATCTTGCATGCTTTGTTAGACTATTTTGTCTTCTGTTTTTGGCCTTCATCAGGCCTTGAATGAGTCTTATTTTGGTCCACACATCATTCTTTGTGAGGAGTATTAAGCCATTTGGTAATTGGTTTTAGTACTTGCTTTGGAATTCTTCAAATTTACCGTAAAATTGCATGTTTGTTTAGGCCATTCTAGCTTCTGTTTCTGGCCTTCATCAGGCTTGTGAAGTGTCCTATTTTGGTCTATTCTTAAAGTTTTATTAAGGGTCTTAAGTTTTTTGGTCATTGCTTATGATACCTCTCTTTATAAACCTCTTTTGACCCTTATTTTGCATGCTATGTATTGTATATCTACACACTGATTTTGAGGTTGTCATCTTCTGTAAAAATGCATATTTTTAGTCCCTCTCTAATGTTGTAAAACTGAGTTTTTGGTTTAAGCACTGTAGATACCACTTGCTTTGTAATTCCTCTCTTTTTCCGTATTTTTGCAAGCTATTGTTGCCATACTTGTGATCATAATTGGCCTTGTTTTGTACTGGAAAGATGCTATTTTTGGGGCTTCCTTGCTACTGTTTTTGCTTCCATGTGTCAATTTTGCATGTATAGCATAGCTGTAGGCCATTTCGGGGGCTAAATATCACATTTCGGGAGCATTCGGGGCATCGGGTGCATTTTTATTACTATTTTGGGGCTGTTTTCCCTTCATTTAGTTGCTGGAATTTGTTTTGCATGTTTGCATATCATTTCCCATGTCATCCATGCCTTATTGCATTGGGCACGCACTTCGAGGCACTCCGTTTTCATTCACCGGCATCTTATGTGAGCGCGGCTGAGGCCCTCTCATGTTAGTGTAAGCCCAATCTACATTTTTCATGCCTGTATATCATCGCCTCGGTGTGCGTGCCTGTGGGCACACATTCCGAGGCATTTCGGTTTTATCCGATTTCCATTTCATGTCATCGCCTCGGTATGCGCGCCTGTGGGCACGCATTTCAAGGCACTTCGGTTTTATCCGATTTCTCATTTTATCATCGCCTCAGTGTGCGTGCCTGTGGGCACGCATTTCGAGGCACTTCGGTTTTATTCGATTTCTCATTTTATCATCGCCTCGGTGTGCGTGCCTGTGGGCACATATTCCGAGGCATTTCGGTTTTATCCGATTTCCACTTCATATCATCGCCTCGGTATGCGCGCCTATGGGCACGCATTTCGAGGCACTTTGGTTTTATCCGTTTTCTCATTTCATCATTGCCTCGGTATGCGCGCCTGTGGGCACGCATTTCGAGGCACTTTGGTTTTACCCGATTTGCATTTCACATCATCGCCTCGGTTTGTGTGCCCGTGTGCGCGCATTTCGAGGCACCTCATTTTCATAGCATTGAGCATACTAGGCTGTATCTTAGTTGCATTTCATGCATATCATGCATGTCGCATCGTGTTCGGGATAGGAGTTAGCCCGGGCACGGGAAACGAGGCACGTTTCGTACTCCGAGTGACGGAACGGGTCTCAATTCCCCAGTCACCAACACTCCGGATAACCCATGATGGAGTTAGGTTTTCATTGTAGCATTCATGCATTCATCCTATAGTGAGTTGTGCAATCCGATTCCTCGGCCATCATGCATCGGCATGCGTGATTGGTGGCACGAGGATCGAGGCATGCATATATTTGTGAAATACATTGCTATGCCCTTTCCCTGATCTCTGTTGCAGCAAAATAGAGGATCAGCAACTTTTCAGAGTCGGGCACGCATTTCAAGAAACACTGCGAACAGAGGCTGAATCGGGCATCCCAGTGGATTTCCGCGCAACACAGTCCAGCATACATCATTCATCAGAAGCGAGGCAGCCCCCGGCTTGCAAACCGATTTACAGCTTTCTTAGTTTAATTGTTAATTACTTAGAAAATCTGTATTATTCTTTATTTCGGACTGTATTATTATTTATTTGGACCCTCTGCGCGAGGGCATAATTGTAATAAGGGTGTGTGAGTGTGATGTATGTCTTCCAACCCCCATTTCTTTCTCCCTTTTATTTACCCGCTTACGATGGTTAGATATAGGGCATATTTCAATTAACATACAGTATGACAGCATGTTTGCATCATTCATATGTTTTGCATGCACCGGGCTCGGCGCATCATACAAACTGCATTTGTATTTCAATTCCAAATTGAGTACATGTTAGCTGTAGCATTTCACATGCCATGTTTAGAATAGCCGAGCCTGCTATAGTTGCAATATTGCATGCGTTGCATTAGGCATTTCTGTATAGTTAGGATCATGCATGATTTCTAATCAGCTTTTGTTTTGGCTTGGAGTACCCGGTGAGTTTTATGCTTTAGCATCCTTGCATGCGTGTGAGTGTTGCCATGACAGCATGCTTGCCATGAGGCTATGTGCTTATGTGATATAACTGCCTTGAATGCCTGTGGGTGGAGGTTGAGTTATCTGAATTGGAACAATTCATCAATCATATTTTCTAAGCCCACCTGAGGGTGGCAAATCCGCGTCTTAGCCTACCTGCGGGTAGCACCATCAAACCATTTTCAAATAAACAAACATGAAATGTTTTGTTCCAATTCAGGCGGCCCAGTCTATACTTGTTTGCTGCGAGCATCACATAGTAATCTAGGCTAATAACCGGAATAAGAGCACACAATGTTTTCAAAATAAGATATCATGGTTAGTAGAGGCCGGTCTTTGACCGGGCGAGCGGAGGTGCTCACGATGTGACCTTCCCCAATCGTACCCAAGTTCCCGAGCCAACTTTGGTGATGACGGACACGTGGCCTTTGGCACCGAGTCAGGGTTTCCTAAATTTCCCATTTTAAAATATTTAGGTGGCGACTCTGTTATCTGGCAAAGCAGTCCATATTTGGCACTTCTTTCAAAAATCTGTTTTCCAAAACGATTTGCCGGATTTGGACTCTTCGGTTCAAGATTAAGAACCGTGACATTTGAGTCCTTGAACTGTAGTGACCCCAATACGAACAGAACGGGACTTAACACCTCCCGGGGCGTTCGGGGGACGTCTACACCCCTGTTTTCAGCAAGTTTTGGAAAACATTTTCAAGCATATTTTTGCATCCTCTTTCCATCCTAGGCATTCTTACGCAATGATTAAGACATCATAATGAGGATAATGAAGTAGAACCACACCAAAATAAGTAGAAAGGACTAAGTTATCAATTCCGAGTGTGTAATTTAGTATACGTTCGTTCTGTAACTATGTAGGTTACGCACCTCAAGGAAGCTGAATAGTCTGCTTACAACCCTATTATCTATGAGTAACAATGTTGTAAAGCTATGTTCAATTATAATTATTTTATGAATAATTAACTGTACTGCTTTCTGAAATAATATTGTTTACTGAATGAATGTTTGTCCTATTTTATGAACTGTACTCGTGGCATCCATAGCAACTGACTGTTACTGCTACTACTACTGTTACTGTTACTGTTACTGCTACTGCTACTATTACAGAGATCTCTGTCAGTTCCTATCCTTGGAACTACTGTTACTGTATTGATGGCCATCAACTGACTGTTTGGTCTATTAAGACCTGCTATACTGTTCTGCTATTGGATGTACCATGTATGACTGCTATGATTTCTAAATGAATGATATGACATGAAATATGAGACATTGATTGAATAACTGATCTACAGATGTAATTGACTGTTTTAAATACTGAAAGGACATTCATTCTTAACCCCTTTACACATTCGTTATGCTTTAGCTCACAGTTTTTTGTATATGTATATAGGTGGCCAGGCACTGGATCAAAGTTAGAGGTGTTGACCCGAGCTCACATTTTGTCAAGCCAGCTGTTGTACCTCATAACGAGGTTTCGAACTTGCATGAGTCGAGGCTTTTTGGGTGACTCAAATTCGCCCTTTTGTCTTTGCTAATGTAAAGAATGCTTAAGACTCCTGTTTATACAATTTTTGGTGATGGGATTATGTCCCTAACTGGCATAATGGCTTACATATGTATTTTTGGCATAAGTGGTTGTGAATACGGCTGTGCGCATGAAAGTTTATTTCCATTCAGGTCCCCACAGCTCATTGGACATCATCTTATTATTGATTGGCTTACGTTGTAGACACCCCATTTTTGACCGTCCTCAAGACTTGGACGTCACCGCTTGAACACTCGGTGATCATCCTTATTTGTGTTTGTCTTGAGTTCCCGGAGGTCTTGGCAACGCGCCTTGCCTCAGGATCTCTCAGCTCGACTGTTTTGTGTCTGGTTTTGCACCAAACACTTGTGTTTTGCCTTTGAAGGGCAGGGAATGGCTTGTTGACCATCCCTACACATCACCGGCCATGGCTTGAGGCCACCGGCCACTGGTTTGTTGCCACCGGCCAAATGTTTGGCTGACCGGCACTCTTTGTAGTCGACCGGCCATCTATTTTGGTCAAATTGCATTTTTGGCCGGCCGACCACTGTGCATATGCTTTTGCAGATATTTTTATGCCAGCTGTGCTAGCTGGTATACACCTTTGCTCCCCTCCATACACGTGTATGGAGGGATCTCCTTCTTGACTAGCTTACTTTGGAAGCTTTGCAAGAGTTAGCTCTATAAGAGGAGGCCTCTTCTCCCTCCCTTAGGGTTACCAAAAAAAATACAGAGGGAGCTCTGAGTTAGGGTTAGTTCATAGTTGTAGCTATTCTATCTCTATATCTCTCTCTCTTTTGCCTTAAGGTGTTTTAGTCTTACTATTGCACACAAACACATAGAGTTACACCTTCTCTTGGTTTCTGAGGGGCCAGAGAGCTATTCTTGGTGTTCTTGAGTGGATTCAAGCTTGAAGAACCAGCTGGAGCATTGTTTGTGAAGAGGGTCATCAAGGGTAAGAACTTCACCCTTTATTCTCCATTTTTGCATAGCTTTTTAACCAATCTTGCAACTGTTTTTAGACTTTGTATATAACTAATAAAAGTCTTGATTTTGAGTGCTTAACATAGTTGTTTAAGGTTGCTTTATCGTTTGGGGGTGTTTGACCCCTCTTAGGCCTTGTTTGGCCCTATTTTGTGCTATTTTGGTGAGCTCCGGACCACTTTGTTTGGGCCTCCTCACCACTGAAATCTCTTGAGGGATTTCAGTGGTGAGGATGGTGCCTTAAGGTCCTAAGAAGGAGAGGGCCACCCCCTCTCCTTGTTGTCCTTGAAAAGGGCCATTTTTGCCTCATGTGTGAGCATCTTGTTTAAGTGTATGATGGCCATGCCTTAGATATTTTTTGTGCTTATATTGCCATGTATTACCTCTGTTTTTGCTAGGTTTAGACACACCATGCTTGCCTTGCATGCATGTCTTGTAATGCCATATTTTTGCCTTAACATGCTTTAGGCTTTAATCCTTGTTCTAGTATGATTCCGGCCTAGCTTTGTGAAGCTTTTATCCTTGTTTTAGTATGCTAAGGGACTGTTTTTGGTCATTTGAGTCACCCATGCTTTACTTTGTATAGCTACCATGCAAACTCTCTTGTATGCCTTGAGCATTGACCCCTCTAGCATGCCATCCTTGCATCATTTCAGTGGTTTGACACTACTTATAGCATCATTTCAGTCCTCATGATATGCTTGTATGCTTGCATTTGATGTCTCTCTAATGCTTTACAAGGTTGTCATCTTATGCTCTATGTGTGGCCTCTTTTGTATGCTTGCATGTTTAGACCACTTAGATGCCATCTAGGTGTGTCCTTAGCTTTGTTTAGGTCTGCCTTGGACCTGTTTTAAGTCCTTTTAGCTTTGTGAGGCTTGTTTGACTTAGCCATGGTTTAAGCCCCTTAGGCTTTCCTTGAATCTTGGACCATTGTTGCATGTTTAGCTTGTCTTGTTTACTTGGTTTGGCACCTTTATAACATGATTTTCAGAGCTTTCTATGCATGCTATGTGTCCATGTTTATCTTCTTTTAAGTGTGCTTAAAAGTTGTCTCTTTGATGCTTAAGTGTTGGTCCATTTGCATGCATGCTTGTATGTGCATTTGGCCCCATCCTCATAGCTTTTGGCCACTGTTTTGGGCTTAGTATAGAGCTGCCCAAATTAGTTTAAGTCCATAGTTCGCATGTTGTTGCATGCTCACCTTGTGTGTTGTTGCATACTTGTGTGTTGTTACATGTTTAGGTTGTTTAACATGTTTGCTCCATGTGTTGTGGCATGATTGAATGAAGTCACATGCTTGCTTGCATGCTTGAACATCCCCATTGTATTTGGCATACTTATTGGTTAGCATGATTGTCACATGCCTTGTATGCTTGTTCACATTGCTCATGTTGCATACTAGCTCATATGTCTAGGTTGCATTGCATTGACATGCATGCTTAGCCTCTTGAATTGAGTATGATAGAGGTTGAGCTCCTTGTTTGTTTATGTGCATTTCATTTGAAATCAAAGTGCATAACTTGGTTTCTTGGGCCATCACGCATCGAAATGCGCGATTGGTGGTTCGAGGACCGAGAACCATGTCCCTTTGAGTCATAAACATGATAAGGGATGTGTTGGTGCACACATTTGCTTGGAATGCATTGACATGCCTTGTTTTGCCCTCTGCTGTTGTCAAAACAGGATTCTGCAGGAAGATTTGGCCGGCCGGCCATCTTTAGTGCCGACCGACCAACAATTGGTGGCCGATAGCTTAACCAGTGGCCGGTGATCATTTCCTTTGGCCGGTGACCATTTCCCTTGGCCGGTGGTATCCCACAAGATTCATAGAGTGCACCTTGGGAATTTTGCAATGATCAGAGAAGGAAAACAGTGTGGACAGAGGCAACTTGTGCATGGCAGTGGACTTCCGAGCGGAGCCGAGCACGCATTACATTGGGCCCTCTTCCCGAGGTTGTTTACTATTTTATTAGATTAGTTAATTTGCTTAACTAGTTTAATTGGTCTGTAATATTTAATTAGCTTATAGGTTAGTTAAATCTGTATTATTCTTTTGGTCCCTCCGAGCAAGGGCAAATTTGTAATAAGTGTGGGTGCGTGTGTGCATGCTTTCCAACCCCCACTTCTTTCTCCCTTTTACTTACGTGCTTTGATGGTTAGTATTAGGACATATTTAAATTAGTATACCTTATGCTATGCATGCGTGCATCATTCATCAGTATTGCATGCATCGGGCTCGGCGCATCATGCTAACTGCATTGTATTTCAATTCCAAGTTGAATACGTGTTAGTTGTTACATTTTACATGCCATCCATAGATTAGCCGAGCCTATTCTAGCTGCATCCTGCAAGTGTTACATTAGCCATCTTAACATGAACTAGGATCATGCATATGATTACTTACTAGTTTCTGTTTTGGCTTGGAGTACTAGGTAAGCTTTTATGCTTTAGCATACCGCATGTGTGTGAGTGTTGCCATAATAACATGATTACCATGAGGCTAGCTGCTTATGTGATATAACTGCTTGAATGCCTGTGGGTGAAGGTTGGATTGTTTGAGTTGGAACGACTCGTTGAAATTCGTGTTTTAGCCTACTTGCGAGTAGCAAATTTCAAACCATTTCCTAAACGAAACGGATATGCAATACTTTGTTCCAAATTAGGCGATCTAGTCTATACTTGTTTTGCTGTGCGCATCACATAGTAATTCTAGCTAATTAATCGGAATAAGAACGCATGTGTTTTCAAAAACGAGATATCATGGTTAGTAGAGGCCGATCTTCGGATCGGGCGAGAGGGGGTGCTCATAGCTGACCTTCCCCAATCGTACCCAAGTTCCCAAGCCGAGGCAACTTTGGTGATGACGGACACGTGGCCTTAGGCAAACGAGTCAGGGTTTCCTAAATTCCCCAATTAAAAAATATTTAGGTGGCGACTCTGTATCTGGCAAAGCAGTCCATGTTTGGCACTTCTTTACAAAAATCTGTTTTCTCAAAACGATTTGCCAGATTTGGACTCTTTGGTTCAGATTAAGAACCGTGACAATTTGAGTCCGAACTGTAGGGTGAGGCCCCCACCAAGGCGCGTCTACATACGCCAGCCCCCCTTTATACTGTATTATTGTCAATACTGTTATATACTGTTAAGCAGGCCTTTGCTAATCACGGATTACTGGCCGGTTACGATGCTAAACCCTTAGGGGTGGGTTTGGATCGTGACAATGTACCACTTGAAAAAGTGATCTCATATGTACATTACTCAAATTATCCCAATTCAGGCAATTAGCCTTTATCCACAAACATTCAGACAATTTTATCACTTAAGCATTTGGCCTCATGGCAAGCATGCTAAAGGAATAAATGCTTACCCCAATTTCCGAGGCGAGCCAAAAGAGAAACTAGTTAGAAAAATGCATGGTCCTAACTAATGCAAAATATGCCTAATGCAACACATACAAGATGTAATTAATAGGCTCGGCTACTAATATGGCATTTGAAACAACTTGATAGCATGCAATTTTATCATGTTTTCAACGAAGTATGTAAACTACAATGCTTAGTTAGAATGATGAGCCGAACCTCATGCATGCAAAACAAATAGATGCAAAGATAGGAAATGCTAAAAGAAATATGATGTTTTAAGTTACCCATCATAAGCGAGTAAATAAAAGAGAGAAAGACGTGGGGTTGGAAGACATACACATTATTACAAGTTTGCCCTCGCGCAGGAGGGTCCAAATGAATGCCCTAACTAATTACTACGAATTAACTAATCTATTACAACCCAAATGAAATAAACTAACTATGCTAGCTAATTATTACAATATCACAAATTAACTAACTACTTTAGCTAATTAATTAAGTACAACACAAAACTAACTAGCTATTTTAACTAAACTAACTAATTAGTTACAAGTCCGCTACTTTATGTACAACATACTATTATTACAACATTATTTTAACAGATCCCGAGAATCGAGGGATGGTTCATGCATGGATATGGATTTTCACCCGAAAATGCTCTCTGTTTTGCTACCAAAATACTTCTATTGCACAGTCAGGAGATTGCACTGATTTTTCACCTCAGTTTCTGCTCTGTTCTGCAGGAAATAGTATACTGCCTTGTTAGAAAAAGTGGCCGGCAGGCCATAAGTAGTGGCCGGCCGGCCAGTAAAGGTGGCCTGCCGACCACTAATGTTAGATTTCTCTTGCTGCAATAGAAAATAAACAGAGCACAAACAGAGCATTCTCAGGGGATGTTTGTCCACATTACCTCTCCTTATCATTAAACAGCTCAAATGAGGGATAGGCTTGATTCGCAAGCCATCAATCGACGCAATTTCATTGCATGATGACTTATAAACCAAGGGATACAATTTCAATAAATAGTAAGGAAAAACTAGCAAAACCTTCTCTCTATCATGGATTGATCAAGGGAAAGAGGTTGACATTGGCTCTAGAACCATTTTCATCACTAACAAGTATGAAACGACTCAAGACTCAATAGGTTCAATTGAAGTCCGATTGAACCCAAACCATTTTATTATCTTGCTTCATTTTAACCCCAATTTTATTACTCCATTTTAATTACCTTCCATTCATTAGTCAATTAAGTCTAATAATGAGCTTTAAATCCACTATTAGAGAGAAGTGTCAAACCAAATGTTGTTTTAGGCATGAGAGGGAGATCATGCTATTGGTAATGAACCCCCAAAGGGATTAAACCATTAAGCATAATATCACTCTTCAAGCTTAAACAACACTCCTTTTGGAGCAACTCTCAAAACAAAGCGAAAAGGCCAAGAAATGAGGGAGATTGCAAAGAACTTAGAGGTGAACACAAGTTATTGAAAGCAAGAAATAAATACTATCAACTCAAATAGATTGGTGGCTAAGGCCTAAACCACCAAGCCTATGAGGACCATTACACTACAAGCATGCAATACAAAGCATAAATGAAACTAACACATAAAAAACAGTCCTAAATTAGCGCAAAATAGTGCTGGAATTAAAGTAAAAAAAGCTAAAAAGTAAGCTAAAAACATAGAGCAATTAAGCTAATAAACATGCACAAGGAGAGGAGGCTACCCCTTCCATTTTTGGGACTTCAAAAACATGATTTTTAACCTCTGGAAAACTCTGAAAACTAGTGGTAAAAAGTTCAAAAAAAAGTTGATAAAAAGGTGGGAAACACAAGGGTAAAAGCCTATGAAACAAGATTCAAAGAAGGGTGATCCACTCCAAGTTTTAGCCCAAAAATACAGGTGATAAACAACTCAAAAACAGCAAGAAAAAATGAGAAAGTGATGGTACAAAAGAACTAGAATGTATACCTTTTGAACATAAATGATCCCTTGAATTCCCAAACCACTAATTCCACACTCTCAAGTGCTAAAAAGCAAGCTTAAGCACCTCAACAAAGATCCCTCAAGATTTGATTTAGAGTGTCTAGGCAAAGGTTATGTAAGTTGCAAGGGAGAGAGAGAAATGTAGAGAGAGAAATATTTTCCAAAACTTTTGCTCTCCAAAATTTTCTAACCCCAAAAAAATCAGAGGGAGTCATCTATGTATAGAAATATATGAGACCACCTCAGAAATATCTATAAAGACACAGCTGGTGTAGTGCATGCATCTATGGAGACAGCTGGCACAGCTGGCAAAAAGATCTGAAAATTTACACAAGTGGCCGGCAGGGCACTAATAGTGGGCGGCAGGCCGCACTAGTGGGTCTGCAAGTCCCTGGATGCCCAGGCCTGAAAAACTACTGTTTTGGTCCAAAACAAGGCACAAGATTTATAGGTTCAAAATTGAGGTTTCCTGCTGAGGAAATCAAGTATTTGACAAGCGTACACATTTATCATTGAGTGATCAATCAATGGCGCCCAAGTCTTAAGGGCCGTTTAAAAAGGAGTGTCTACAGATACAAATTCATTCCAACCAAATAATTCGAGGATAATGTATCCCAAGACTAACAGTCTGGTGAATTTCAATCCCCCTTATCCAGTCCTTCCAAATAAACACACCTTACATGTATTCTATTCCTTTATCCGGCACATGGTAAGTTGTGATCTCACTATATGATCACTAAAGAAAAGTGCTACATATAAATAATATTTGAATAAAGGGTTGCTAGCATGTCACTTGTGCTATTTACGGAAGAAAATAATATATTATTTATTAAAAATATAATAATTATATTTAAATTTTTTTTGTATTTTGTCTCTAGTAAATAAAATTTTATATATAAGTTTAAGAGTTTTGTTTCAAATGTTCCTTTACTATAATATATAGTATAAATAAATTAAAATTGTTGTATTGATAATTAACAATTAAAATTATGGTTTGTTATAAAAAAAAAATGATATAGTTATAATATTTCACTATTTTAGAATAAAAATATATGAATTTTAAAAAATTGTTATATTGGTTTTTGAAAGGGAAATAATTAAAGAAATTTTAAAAACTTGATGAGTTTGAAAGAATCATCATAACATGTAATTTAAAATATCAAAAAATGTTAAAAAAATGAATAAAGACTTTAAAAAAATGTGATTACAATTAAAACTAATGACATATTTATTAATAAGTATAATTTTATTTGGATATCTATTTATACTTTAACATGCTTATTTAAAACAAAAAAATAAAAATAAATAACAATATTAATAATTTTGAGTTTTAAAATATGATTTTGTAGACTTGCTATGTTAACTTTTGAAAGGAATATATTGGAATTTTTTTACAAAAATTGAATATTTGTCATTGAACTAATCTTATAAGATTTAAAATAAAATTTATAATAGGAAGAAATTAAAGATATTGCAACATATGCATTTTAACAATTTTAAATTTTGAAAAAAAAAAAATAGATTAGGACTTTGAATTTCAATTATCGTACAACATTTTTATTTTTATAATAATATAAGTAAGGATCTGTAATACATAGATTAAAATTAATTATAAATATAGCTATATTTAAAAGGATATTGTTTTGTATAGTTATATTTTAAATTTCAAAATTTATTTTTTAAGTTCCTATATAAAAAGATTCAAAATTTTAAATTACATATCATCTTTTTCTAAAAACATATGAATTCATAGTAGAGTAGAAAGAGAAGTACCATAAAGAAAGAGAGGAGCTGCATAGATTAAAGATAAATAATTAAATAATTAATTAACAGCTTTAATAGTTTTGAAAAAATTGATTAAAATTAATCTATTCTTTGTATAGCTTTGAAAAACTATTATATGCCTTTGAAGTAATACCCTACACCAACTGTAATTAACACATATCATGATATCAAAAAAATATTAAAAGTAAATTTTTTTTAAAAAAAGAGTAATGATATACAAACATAAAATCAATACAAAAAATTTATTAATAATTATTTTGTTTGGATTTTGATCTATTACTTTATAATGAGTGACATGTTTTTTATTATACAAATGACCCTATCACACCATTTTAGTATAAAAATTCCAGTAAAACAATATTAACTAACAAAAAATAGTTATAAACAAAAAACAAATAATGGTTGGTAGAGAGAAGAGTGAAATGAAAAAAAAATATATGAAATACAAAAGAAAAAAAAATGGTCGATAAAAAAGAAGAAGAAAAAATACTGTACCTAAAGGATAAATTTACTAAGGATCAGAACTCACCAAGGATCAGAAAAAATGGTGTACCTAAAGGATAAATTTACCAAGGATTATAACCTGTAGCTAGAGTATTTAAAGTAGCCTTCCAAATTTCATCATCCCGTTCTGCTGTTAGGCATGCAACAAGCTGCAAGGATTTCAACTGTCCCAAAAAAATAATTAGCCCCATCAACCGATTTTGTAACAACCCCGACCCATGCTTAACGTTAACCCATGCTTAATTACGTCTAATAAGTAATTAAGTAAAATTTTGTAACATATGTTGCCTTCTTTGTGTTTATATTTGTTTAATGTAGAAAGATCTATTCATGTTTTCGTTTCGATTTGCGAATTGAAGGCCTTATCGGCATCCGATTCAGAAATTGACTTGATTTATGTGTTAATTAGAATTTTTAGAATTTTATGGTAGATTTAATTGAAATTCGATTCAGAACGATTAAATTAAATTAATTTAATGTCCACTTAATTAGTCTTAATTAACTCTTATTATGTAAGCTTATATAAGGCTTCTTATGTGCTCTCACTCACTCTTTTCTTTCGTTCCAACACATTTTGAGCTCACACACACACAAACGTGTAGAGAGAGAGAGAGACTAGGGAGAAGTCTTCAAATAAAGAATTTGCTAGAGAATTAAGGAGAATTGAAGAAATTGAGCAAGAACTCACTAGGATTCAAGGAGTTGAGAACCTAAGGTAAGAAATCAAGCCTTTAGTTGGGTAATTAGGGTGCTTAACTCATGCATTCAAAAGAACTAAGTGAGTTGGGACATGAATTAAGCTTAATGAAGTAGAAGAGTGGAGTATACATACATGCATGTGCATTACTTTGCATATAGAGCATGTTGTTTAAGAATTTGTCCCATGCATGTTCATATTTTGGTTGTAGTCTAAGAATTCATCATGTTTTTGAGTGGAATATCTCATTTGATCATGTTTTGGAAGTTATGAATTCAAATGAATACATGCATGACATATTCACATCATGTTCTTACATTTCAAGTTGAATGTTGCACAATTGACATACTTTTGGGCCTTGATTTCATGAAATGATCTTTAAACCTTCATATTTTACAAGTTTACATATGTTTCCTCAAGTTTTGGGCCCAAAAGGATGTGAATTATAGATTTGGGGTTGAATTTAAAGCTTGGAAGCAAATCCGAAAATTCTAGAATTCTGCTTCCACGCTCGAGCGACCACCTTCATTTTCACACTTCTGCTCGAGCGACCAAAAATTGGCTCGAGCGTGAAATGCATGTTTCCAGAAGTTCTTATGTTTTTCAGGCTGCTTGAGCGACAAAAGTTGCGCTCGAGCGAGGGCATGTCTCTCACGCTCGAGCGAGCGTCGAGCGAGTATCGAGCAAAAAATCAAGCAACCAGCACTTTTGCAAAAGTTTACAGACCACTCAAGCGACAGATCTTGAGCTCGAGCAACCACTCACATTTTGCATGTTCGCTCGAGCGTAAGAAGTTACGCTCGAGCGAGGACCCTGTTTTCAGCAAGTTTTATTAAGTGTTTTCCCATGTATTTTGGCATCCTCATTGTATCCTAGGCATTCCTAGGCCAAAATTAGGACACCCTAATGAGGATAAGAAGAAAAAACACACTAAAAACAAAATAAAATGAGTTATGTACAACCCAAGCGTGTGTTTCAGTATATGTATCTGTTATGATTGGTGTAGGTCACGCGCCGTGAGCGGTTGATCTATTGGTTTGCTCCCAAGCTGTCTGTGAAGCTATCTGTGAGTAATAACTTAGTAAAGCTATGTTCGATATGAAATACTTTCTAAACATTATGATATGATTTGAACTGTTTTTGAATGATACAAAAGGCTATTATGTGATTGTATGAATGATGATCCACTTCTTTGAAATGTTTATGTGGTATCCTTAGTAGAGGCCCTCGCCCAGGGGACATAATACTGTGGCTTATGGTCATGAGGCCCTCGCCCAGGGAAAATAATATCGTGGCACAAGCCCTCGCCCGGGAAAAATAATACTGTGACACAAGCTCTCGCCGGGGGAAAACAATACCATGGCCCACGTACGAGACATGTTACCCGGTACCGGAGGTTCCAATGTGGAACTTAATAAGCTTGACCAAAGAGATATGTTTGATACTAACGGATATACCACTCATGATATGAATATTTTTGTCATTCTGTCCTTCATACAAATATGGTTATGCTTCTGTTCAATAAGAGATTTGTACTTATATTAGTAATGGACATCATTCATTTAAACCCATTTACTCTGTTATTATTCACTAGGCTCCTACTCATTATTTATTTATTATGTATGTAGTTGAGCAGGCGTGTAACCAGGCCCAGAATTGAGAACCTGGCGCATCAGTTTTGTCAGCCAGTCATTGTGCCTCCGAGGAGGTTCCCTTTTGCGAGCGAGTCAAGTTTAAATGGCTTATGTTTAAGACCTTGTTTTCCTTTGGTTACAGAACAAGATTTCTGTTATCTGTATATTAGGTTAAGCCCCTTTTGGGTTATATCTGTATTGACTGTGACGTAAGACTATTGCATCATGACGTCATGTATATGTGTATTAAGTTTAAAATTTATGTCCCATATATGTTTCCACAGCTCAATGGACTATGCATGTTTCTATATTGCTTCCTCAGCCCCTAATTATAAGTTAATCTGTTCAGAGGCCTTCGATAATCCAAGGATTACTGGCCGGTTACGGCGCTAAACCCATAAGGGCGGGTTTGGGTCGTGACAGATTCAACCGCCCCACATTAAACTCCTTGGCACACAAATCAAGCTCCCTCTGTCCATTGGAAACCCTACTCATACCCTCCAAACTCTCAATCTCACATTTCCTATCCTCCACCATCGAATTCAATCCCCTCAATTCACACCCCAATGCCGGAAAAGGAGAACTAGATGAAAAACCACTATGATGGCTTCGAAAAGCTGGACCAATGTTGACCACATCTAGGGTTTTAGCTGCAAAGATTGGGTAGATGATCATAATTGAAATTCGTAGTCGTGGGAGTAGATCAATTGGGCTTGAAAATTGGGTCGTGAGGAAAAGAATGGAAGGAGAGAGAGAGAGTAGGGTTTAGGGGAATTGTGGAGTTGGGTGTGGAGAAAAGAGAGGAGGTGACGGAGGACTCACACATGAAGGAGCGGAGGGGGGTGTCACGACCCAAACCCTCCCCTATGGGTTTAGCACCGTAACCGGCCAGTAATCCGAGATTACCGAAGGCCTGCTTAACAGTAAGACAGTAATACAGAGTACAGGGGCATGGCGGAAGCCAATACAGTAAATAAACAATGTCCAATGAGTTGTGACAGTCTATATGCAAGAAGATTTTTCATACATATATACAGTCAGTGCAAAACAGTATTTAATAATATTTACAACCATTCAGAACAGGGACCTAATCCCTATTAAACAGTACAGTAACAGTCTATACAGTCATATGAAACAGACACAGGGACAGACAGGGGAAATAAAAACACCCCTAAGCCATAGCTGGAAGGCTCGGAACCTCGCAGTGAGGCACAGTGGTTGGCTTGACAAAACTGGAGTTTACCCCGACGCTCCTAGCCGCGGTCTGGTGCCTGTATACCTACATATATATATGAGCAGTGAGCTAAAGCCCAGTGAATAACATAAAGCGTAAAGGGGTTTAGAATGAATGTCCTTCAGTATTGAAAACAGTTGTTTCAATCAGTACATCAGTTGTTCAGTACAGTAAACAGTCATATGTGGTACATCCATTAGCATAACAGTACAGTAAACAGTAGGTCTAAAAAGACCGAACAGTCAATGATGGCCATCAATCAGTAAACAGTAATGGTTCCAACAAGGGAATCGACAGAGATCTCTATAACAGTAACAGTAAGCAGTAGTTGCTAAGGATGTCACAATACAGTTCAGAATATAGGACATACATTCATTCAGTTAATAGTATTAGTTCAGAAAACAGTTCAGTTAAACAGTCAGAAAACATTCTCAGTTGAACATATCTTTACACAATTGTTACTCACAGAGTTCTGGGCTACAGTAAAGCTAGAGCGCGTCTCCAGTCGCCAATCCTACACAGTTTATAGAACGAACACACACTAAGCTACACAGTTGGGAAAGATAACAACTTGATCCCTAATCGCCTCGGTGTGTTCTACATCTATATCCTCATTAAGATGTCTTAAACTAGGCCTAAGAATGCCTAGGATGGGATGAGGATGCAAGATGCATTCAGAAAACATTTTCAGAATTTCAGAAAAATAGAGGTCCCGCTCGAGCGTAGGTTACTCCGCTCGAGCGGACATACAGACAATGGTTCTCGCTCGAGCGTCACTTCCCACGCTCGAGCGGACATGCAAAACAGTCAAAAGTACTGGATGCTCAAAAATCACGCTCAATGGGCGCTCGACACCCGCTCGAGCGTAAGACACAAGGTCCCGCTCGAGCGTCAATTATTCCGCTCGAGCAGACTTCAAAACAGTGCAAAGTACTGGGAGCACGAATTTCCCGCTCGAGCGCCACTTTTCCCGCTCGAGCGAAAGTTCAAAATCTAGAATTTCCAGATTTGAACTTCCAAGCTCAAATCAAGTTCAAATGCACAAATTTCGATCCTCTTGGGCTAATTTTCTGGAAAACACTTGTAAACACATAAAACAACATGATTCAAAGCTCAATTTGAGGAGTCAAAGCCCAAGGGTGTTTAAATCAAACTCAATTTCAAACCAATTTTCATGAACATGCTACAAACATGACATGCATGAGTTTAAACCACTTTCAAGCTTCAATTTCATGCTCTAAAGAGCCAAGTCTTACAAAATCAAGATGAATTCATGATCTATTCTCAAAACATGGACATGCATGTGAGGAATTATGAACTACAACCTCAAAATTTCAATATATATACATGCATGCAACAATTAAGCTCCAAGACAACAATTTGAGCCATAAATTGGCTCTAGGCTTCAACTTTGTTCTAAACCATGCAAGAATCAACTCAAAACATAAACAAGAAGACAATGAATCTACCTTAAGTCTTGAATTAAAGGTAAGGAGGCTTAATTATGCAATCTCTCTTCCAAATCTTCAAGTCTCCAAGCAATTTTCAAAAGGGAACTCAATTTCTCTCCCTCTAACTCTCTTGGTCGGCAAGAACAAGGAAAATGAGCTGGAGAGTGTATGAATGAATGCAAGAGGCTCAAATGTGCATAGATAGTGGCCCACTCACAATGGCAAAGTTGTAGACAAGCCTAACTCCTGAATTAGCTTTATTTTAATCTATTTTAATCATACTAAATCACTTTTCGGATAATTACACTATAAAATCACATAAAATCTAATTAGCACAAAATATCAATCAATTTCAGATTCGACCGCCGATAAGACCTTCAATTTGCAGTTTAAACATTAAGACATGAACAGATAATTTAACAATCAACAGATAGAAATACAATTAAATAGATGTACTCAATCAGTTCAGTTCCAGATTTCAGTCAGTCAGTTCAGTATTTCAGTTGATTCAGTTACTTATCATAATCAGACTCAGTTTAGCAGTAATCAGTAGTTTATCGATAAACAGTGGTGAGGGTTATTACAGGGGGGTTTGGCGGCAGGCAGAGAAATTTAAAGAAAAGAATCAATAACCAAGTGGAAACAAACATACCTCAAGAATCGATAACAAAAATACCTCAAGAATCGAATTGAGATTTTTTCTAGATCGAAAAGAAAAGAAGAACGAAACCCTTCCCCTTCGAACCATCGATCATCATCATCGCCGAACTAGTCTCGTCGCCGAAGAGAGAGCACCGTTCCAAGTTGAAGTCTCTTCACCACCGAACCAATCTCCCATTCGAACCCTCTCTATTCTCTCTCTCTTCTCCATTTGGCAACTTACAATGTTCCTTCAGAACCCATTTGAAGCCAAAAGTTTGTATTTTGATAAACGTTCTTCTTCTTTTTTTCTAATATATTTTAGGTGATTGGCCCCTTGTATTTTATTTTGGCACTTATTTTTTTTTTCAGTCATACCATTTACGACATAAATTGTGTGCCGTGTATAGTTGATGTATTAACGACATGCCATATGCACGTCATAAAAAGTTTTATTATTTACAGCTAACATTGCAAGCCGTAAAAAATATCATTGTTATTAGCATTCATATAGCGACCCCGGTCTTTTCCCTTTAGATTATTATATCCGGACTAAGGTTCCGTGGATCCTGTCTTTATATATATTGGTTGTTGTTGTCCTTTAATCTCTTTGTATTTGAGTTATAGGATGTGTTGGGCGGGTCTGTTTCAGGTCGGTTGAGTTTAGATGCCAAAACTAGTTGCCTAGATTTTGACCTGTCCGCTCGAGCGGGGATTTGACGCTCGAGCGGGATCCTTTTGTTGCTTGTACGCTCGAACGGGAATTTTGGCGCTCGAGCGGGATTATCACCCATCCAGTATTTCATGTGCAGTGTGGGACGCTCGAGCGGAAGTGTGTGAGTGCCGCTCGAGCGGGGAGTTAGACGCTCGAGCGGGGACCTGGTACTGCAGAAGTACTGGAAGTGCGTATTCGACGCTCGAGCGGGAGTTCGGACGCTCGAGCGGGAATCTGTGAGTGACGCTCGAGCGGGGGTTTCCACGCTCGAGCGGGGAGTCGACTACATCAGTCCGAGATTTCACTTTTGGATCACTTTTTGACCTACTTTTTCTCTCTTAACTTTTAAAAATCGCCCCTTGAGAGTTTCTCTCTCTACTCTTACATTCTCTCTAAGATTTGATCTATTCCCAGTAGTCTTCTACCCTAGTTCCTTTGGAAGAAAGGTAGAGCTTCGCAAGGGCTTTCTTTTAATCTGAAAAAGAGAGGATTTGGAGCACTTTGGATTTTGGGTCATCATCTCCATCTTCTCCATTCGGGTTATTCTCTTTGAGGTAGGGATTTCCTACTCCAATGTATAGGTTTTGTTCTAAGTTTTGATATTTTGATATGTTGGGGGTACGTTGGTAATTTTGGGAAAAACCCTAGTTGTCTTAATAAATTGATTTGAATAATTAATTTAAGGAAAATTGGGGAAATTAGTTAAATTCATGAAATTGAGGAATTTATTGATTTAATGGGGTAGTTGGTTAATTTAAATCACTCGCCTATTTAAATTGTTGATTTATTTATTTCCAGTCTAGAAATAACTGTTTTGGGCTATCGGTGGAGGATAGTCGTGATTATTGTAGACATTGCATGTGGATTAGGGATAACTGAAATTAAACATATTGGTTAAGTCATTGTTTTGACTATTGAATTAATACAGAAAATACATGTATTGATTGAGTATGCATTTGCATATTGTGTGGGAGGAGATAGGGGATGTACTCCACGGTTTAGGGGAAGATAGGGGATGGACCTCTAAACCGGATTTTGTTTGGGAGGAGATAGGGGATGGACTCCATTAGTATCACTTTTATGTGTGCTTATTGATATTGAAGTGTTTTTACATGTTATTGATACAGCACTAAAATGTGTATCAATCTGGAAGTATGAAGTGTTTGATATGAGCCTGAGTCTCATTTGTGTAGTCGTTATTGGAATTATTGTGAATATGATATATAGTTCACTGTTGTAAGTTTGGCCAGGTTCTGAGCCATGTTGAATAATTAATGGAAAGTGGAACTGATAATTTGGGGTATCCATCGTTGAATGCTAATGCTTTATTCAATACTTATATATGGTTTAGTATATTTCTACTGGGCTGTGGCTCACCCTATATGGGAACATCATTTTCAGGTCCAGGTGATAAGCTACCTCCAAGGACTAGCTTGGAAGGATTTGGATATTGAAGATTTCCTTTTATTTTGTTGTTTGTTTTATTTGACAGTACATGTAAACATTCAAGCCTAGGGCTTTATTTGTATTTGAGTTAGAACTCATATTTTGTGTCCAAGTGTTGGCTTGGAAAGATGTAAGCGTAGGGCATTTAATTTGATGTACATGTAATGCTTTTAGTTAGTAATACTCTGATGAATGAGATAATGAATTGTTTCCTTTTAATATTGCATGTCAATGATATATATATATATATATATATATATAATGGGTTTAATTTTGAGGGCGTTACAACTTGGTATCAGAGCGTACCGGGTTTGAATACTTTGGGTACGTGGGAAGTGATTAGTATCACAATGGGTTCGTCTCGTTTGATAGAGACTTAGCTGTACTTTATATGCTTATATGATAACATGTTTATGTGATTATGTGGGTATGGAACGTAGTTTCTAGGATGTTAATTGGCCCTTGAGTTTCTAGTAGTCTTGTTGGAAAGGCACTTGATCAATGCTGCTTCCAACCGGAACTATAGTAACGCTTCGGGACTATTATCATCCAGGAATGAAATTCGTAGGTGCTTATGTGATTATGTGCTTACGTGGAATGAATTATTGTTGTCCAATGCATTAGGACGCGAGTGTTTAGCTTCGGCACATTTATTAATGTGCTAACGTCTTTGTTTCCTTTCTTAGGATGTCAGGACGAGGACGAGGACGCGGTAGGCGTGGTAGGCCGGGTAGGCAGGAGGTGCCTGTGCCAGAGGAGATTCCGGCAGTACAGGAGGGAGTTGGCCAGGCCAATGTGGCCGAGCCAGTAGGCCAGCAGGCTATGGGCGCTTTAGCCCGAGAGATAGCAGGGGCATTCAGGGAGTCAGTAGGCATTCTCAGAGCTGAGAATCAGGCTCAGGTTGTTGTTGCGGATGCAGGACCTTCCTTTCTGAAGAGGGAGTTCTTCCGGTCTAATCCGGATGAATTTGTGGGTGATCCTAAAGAGCCGCTTAAGGCAGATGAATGGCTCGAACAGACAACGAAGACGTTTGAGATGCTTGGCATCGAAGACGAGGGGTTGAAAGTGACCTTGGCATCGTTCCAGCTGAAGGGGATGCGGGTCAGTGGTGGAAGTTCACAAGGGTCGTATGGGGTACGTGGGAGGCTTTTGTGAATGCTTTCCAGGAGAGGTTTTATCCAGCAGTAGGGAGAAGCTGAGAGACCAGTTCTGCCAGCTTAAGCAGTCGAGTTCTTCAGTGGCCGAGTTTGAGGCTGCATTTCACTAGCTTGTCCAGGTTTGCACCTGAGTTGGTGGCGTCTGAGGAACGCCGTTGTATTGAGTTCGAGAAGAAGTTGAGGCGTGGCCTCAAGTTGAGAGTTGGGGGAACTATGATTTCGGAGTATGGGCGTATGGTTGATGCTGCAGCCCATATGGAGATCATGATGCAAGAGGAGGAGGAAGGGCAGAAAGGCTCCAAGAGGAGTCAGGATGGCCAGAGTGATGGTAGGAGACAGAAGGGTTTTAACCCTCAGCAGTCTCAGGGTAGCTTTTCTAGATCGACTTTTCCTGTGCCGAGTGCTAGTTCGGGGAAAGGCAGCCAGGGAGACATTACCTGTTTCAAGTGTGGCCAGCTGGGCCACAAGTCTCCAGTTTGTCCTCAGAGGGGAGGAGTACAGAGAGCAGCATCATCTTCGGCTCGATCTCAGAGCCAGAGTCAGGGTAGAGGCCAGCCGCTCTCTTGTTTTCAGTGTGGTCAGGCAGGGCACATGAAGAGGTATTGCCCGCAGTTGGGTGGCACACCTGGTGCATCTGGTTTGAGGCAGACTCAGGGTCAGCAGCCAGCTCAGTCGGGTCAGGCCTCGAGGGCCAATCAGGGGGCTTCATCGTCCAGTCTGTGCAGCAGTCTTATGCTCCTAGGGGTGAGCAGGTTGATCAGAGAATCTGGGCGCGTGTATGCTGTTACCGCGCGCAGGATCTTGTACCGGCTCCATCTGTTGTGAGAGGTACCTTCTTGTTTTGCAATTCGGTTGCTAGTGTTTTGATTGATACGGGTGCATCTCATTCCTTTGTGTCTGCTGCATTTGCATCTGTTTTGGAGTTGGAGTTAGCACAGTTAGTCTCCTATTTGTGTAGTGTCACCCTTGGGGGTGAATTGATCTTGAAACAAGGTGTTAGGGGTTGTGATATAGAGGTCGACTATCATAGACTTCCGTTTCCTTTTGTAGTTATGCCCATGAAGGGCTTTGATGTTATTTTGGGTATGGACTGGTTATCGTCATACCGGGCAGTTATTGATTGCTACGCCAGAGGGTCACTTGTTGTACCGTGGGCGGAGAGTGTTTTCATTTTCTGGGGGACCGGGTTGGTAGTGTTTTGCCACCGGGGTATGATTCGCGAGGGCGGAGTGAGCTTAGTGGTCTACTTGCTAGCTTTGAGAGTGGTGAGTGTGATGAGACCCAGACTGTGTTGCCAAGGGTGGTTTGTGAGTACTCGGACGTCTTTCCCGAGGATCTTGTTGGTTTGCCACCGCATCGAGAGATTGAGTTTCTATTGACCTAGTGCCCGGCACGGCGCCAATTTCTATGGCACCTTATCGTTTTGCCCCAGCCGAGTTAGTTGAGTTGAAGATTCAGCTCCAGGAGTTGCTAGATAAGGGCTATATCCGTCCTAGTGTTTCGCCGTGGGGAGCACCGGCCCTCTTTGTTAAAAAGAAAGGTGGTGCTTTGAGACTTTGTATAGATTACCGGAAATTGAATCGGGCTACGGTTAAGAATAAGTACCCTATGCCTCGTATAGATGATCTGTTCGACCAGTTGAAGGGTTCCCGTTGTTTCTCTAAGATAGATTTGAGATCGGGTTACCACCAGTTGAGGGTCAGGGAGGAGGATATTCCGAAGACGGCATTCCGTACGCGGTATGGCCACTATGAGTTTTTGGTGATGCCATTTGGGCTCACCAATGCACCGGCAGTGTTTATGGATTTGATGAACCGGATATTCCGGGAATTCTTAGATCGTTTTGTAGTCGTCTTCGTGGACGACATCCTTATCTATTCACCTTCGGAGGAGGAGCACAAGGAACACTTGAGAGTGGTGCTTGAGTTACTTAGAGCCCATAAGCTTTATGCTAAGTTTGGGAAGTGTGAGTTCTGGCTAGAAGAGGTGAAGTTCTTAGGCCATGTAGTTTCTGGGGAAGGAGTGTCTGTTGATACATCCAAGACTGAGGCAGTGCAAGATTGGGCACAGCCTAAGAGTGTGTTTGAGATCCGCAGTTTTCTGGGATTAGCTGGGTATTATCGCCGGTTTGTGAAGGATTTCTCCAGGTTAGCTTCGCCTTTGACTAGATTGACTCGGAAGGGAGTCAAATTTGTATGGAGTGAGACTTGTGAAAAGTTCGTTGAAGGAGTTGAAGACCACCAGCTCCAGTCTTGATTATTCCGGAGAGAGGGTTGGGTTATGCAGTTATTAGTGACGCTCACGAGAGGGTCTGGGTTGTGTGTTGATGCAAGAGGGGAAAGTGGTTGCCTATGGCTCACGTCAGTTGAAAATTCACGAGAAGAATTACCCTACGCATGATTTAGAGTTAGCAGCTGTGATATTTGCCTTGAAGATTTGGAGGCATTATCTTTACGGTGAGAGGTTCGAGGTATTCTCGGATCATAAGAGTCTGAAATATCTGTTCACACAGAAAGACTTGAACTTGAGGCAGAGGAGGTGGATGGAGTTCATTGGGGATTATGACTTGAGTTGCATTATCATCCGGGGAAGGCCAATGTGGTGGCCGACGCCCTTAGCAGGAAATCTGTTGGTGACATAGCTAGTATAGCCATCCGGGAGTGGGAGATGTTGGGTGCACTTGGGAGTTTGATTTGCTTCTGGGCGAATCCGTTGAGGCTGCAGCCTTGTTTTCTGTTGTTGCGCAGCCTACGCTTGTGACTCGAGTGTATTAGAGGCTCAGAGGGGTGACCTTGAGGTGGAATCCCTCGAGAGAAGATTCCAATGGGAAGGTTGAGAAGGGTTTGACGGTGTATCCCGACCTGAGTGTGAGATACCGAGACCGTTGTTTGTGCCGGAGTCTTGCCGAGAGGAAGTACTCCGAGAGTTTCATCATTCACTTGCCGGTGCATCCGGGAGGCACTAAGATGTATCGGGATTTGGGTCGCCAGTTTTGGTGGCGGGTATGAAGAGAGATGTGGCAGCTTTCGTGTCTAAGTGCCTTACTTGTCAGCAAGTGAAGGCCGAACATCAGAGGCCAGCGGGTTTGTTGCAACCCTTGCCTATTGCCGAGTGGAAGTGGGAGCATGTCACTATGGACTTCGTTGTGGGTCTTCCGAGGACTCAGCGGGTAGTGATGCTATTTGGGTGGTTGTAGACCGGTTGACTAAGTCGGCGCACTTCATTCCTATGCGCGTGAGAGATTCGGTAGATCATCTTGCCGACTTGTACATTCGGGACATAGTGAGGTTGCACGGGGTCCCAGTGACGATCGTCTCAGATAGAGATCCTCGTTTTACTGCTAGGTTGTGGCAGAGTTTGCAGAGTGCCTTAGGCACTAAGTTGACCTTTAGCACGGCTTATCATCCTCAGACTGACGGGCAGTCCGAGCGTACTATTCAGATCCTTGAGGATATGCTTCGGGGTTGTGTTCTTGATTTAGTGGGTCGTGGGAGAGGCACTTGCCATTAGTGGAGTTTGCCTACAACAACAGTTTCCAGTCTAGTATCGGTATGGCACCGTTTGAGGCCTTGTATGGCCGACCGGTGTAGATCTCCAGTTTGTTGGGCCGAGGTGGGTGATGCACCTCTGTTGGGTCCGGAGTTGGTGAGGGAAACGACGGAGAAAGTTGAGCTTATCCGTAAGAGGCTTGTTACAGCCCAGAGTCGTCAGAAATCGTATGCCGACCGTAGGAGGAGACCTTTGGTGTTTGAGGTGTGATCATGTCTTTCTGAAGATATCACCTAGCGGGGATTGATGAGGTTTGGGAAGAGCGGGAAGTTGTCCCCTCGGTTCATTGGTTTTTGAGATCCTTGAGAGGATTGGCGAGGCTGCTATCGTTTAGCTTTGCCACCGCAGTTGTCCGGAGTACATGACGTGTTTCATGTGAGTATGCTTCGGAAGTAGGAGCCGGATCCATCACATGTGTTGGATTGGACCTGATTTAGTGGTTGAAGAGAAGGAGTGTCTCGTATGAGGAGAGACCGGTTCGGGTTTGGATAGGCGGGATCAAGTTTTGCGAGGCAAAACCATCCCTTTGGTAAAGGTTCTATGGAAACATCACGGGGTGGAAGAAGCCACTTGGGAACGTGAATTGGAAGTCCGCGAGAAATATCCGGACATGTTATTGATTTGTAATCTTGTATTTAGATTTTGTAATATTGTTGAACTTAAGAACTTTATATATGTCTTAAGTTGGAAAACATTGAGAATGTTTTGGTTTAATGGAAATATTTTGGAACTTGCCTCATAATGGAAGTTTGGATAACATTGAATATGTTGAATATATTGTTGAATTAGAGTTCTATCATGAAATTGAATATGATATTGAAAACTGTTGAAATTGAAGAAAAAAAAAATGCATAATACTGATGCAGGTTGTAATATATGTTGTTCTATATACATATTGTGAGATGCCTCTTGATAAGAGATGAAATGACCGGTATTGGGTCAAGTTGTGCATTATTGTAATGTCATATTGTTGGAATTTGAGAAAAATCTGGTTTCAAAAACTTATGCTTAATTTCGGGAACGAAATTCTTTTAAGGAGGGGAGGTTATAGCGACCCCGGTCTTTTCTCTTTAGATTATTGTATCCGGACTTAGGTTCCGTGGATCCTGTCTTTATATATATTGGTTGTTGTTGTCCTTTAATCTCTTGTATTTGAGTTATAGGATGTGTTGGGCGGGTCTGTTTCAGGTCGGTTGAGTTTAGATACCAAAACTAGTTGCCCAGATTTTGACCTGTCCGCTCGAGCGGGGAGTTTGATGCTCGAGCGGGAATCCTTTTGTTGCTTGTACGCTCGAGCGGGAATTTTGGGCGCCGAGCGGGATTATCACCCATCCAGTATTTCATGTGCAGTGTGGGACGCTCGAGTGGGATTGGACGCTCGAGCGGAAGTGTGTGAGTGCCGCTCGAGCGGGGAGTTAGACGCTCGAGCGAGGACCTGGTACTGCAGAAGTACTGGAAGTGCGTATTCGACGCTCGAGCGGGAGTTTGGAAGCTCGAGCGGGAATCTGTGAGTGATGCTGAGCGGGGGGGGTATCCACGCTCGAGCGGGGAGTCGACTACATCAGTCCGAGATTTCACTTTTGGATCACTTTTTGACCTACTTTTTCTCTCTTAACTTTTAAAAACCGCCCCTTGAGAGTTCTCTCTACTTTACCTTCTCTCTAAGATTTGATCTATTCCCAGTAGTCTTCTACCCTAGTTCCTTTAGAAGAAAGGTAGAGCTTCGCGAGGGCTTTCTTTTAATCTGAAAAAGAGAGGATTTGGAGCACTTGGATTTTGGGTCATTATCTCCATCTTCTCCATTCGGGTTATTCTCTTTGAGGTAGGGATTTCCTACTCCAATGTATAGGTTTTGTTCTAAGTTTGGTATTTTGATATGTTGGGGGTACGTTGGTAATTTTGGGAAAAACCCTAGTTGTCTTAATAAATTGATTTGAATAATTAATTTAAGGAAAATTGGGGGGAAATTAGTTAAATTCATGAAATTGAGGAATTTATTGATTAAATGGGGTAGTTGGTTAATTTAAATCACTCGCCTATTTAAATTGTTGATTTATTTATTTCCAGTCTAGAAATAACTGTTTTGGGCTATCGGTGGAGGATAGTCGTGATTGTTGTAGACATTGCATGTGGATTAGGGATAACTGAAATTAAACATATTGGTTAAGTCATTGTTTTGACTATTGAATTAATACAGAAAATACATGTATTGATGAGCATGCATTTGCATATGTGTGGGAGGAGATAGGGGATGACTCCACGGTTTAGGGGAAGATAGGGGATGGACCTCTAAACCGGATTTTGTTTGGGAGGAGATAGGGGATGGACTCCATTAGTATCACTTTTATGTGTGCTTATTGATATTGAAGTGTTTTTACATGTTATTGATACAGCACTAAAATGTGTATCAATCTGGAAGTATGAAGTGTTTGATATGAGCCTGAGTCTCATTTGTGTAGTCGTTATTGGAATTATTGTGAATATGATATATAGTTCACTGTTGTAAGTTTGGCCAAGTTCTGAGCCATGTTGAATAATTAATGGAAAGTGAAACTGATAATTTGGGGTATCCATCTATTGAATGCTAATGCTTTATTCAATACTTATATATGGTTTAGTATATTTCTACTGGGCTGTGGCTTACCCTATATGGGAACATCATTTTCAGGTCCAGGTGATCAGCTACCTCCAAGGACCTAGCTTGGAAGGATTTGGATATTGAAAATTTCCTTTTATTATTGTTTGTTTTATTTGACAGTACATGTAAACATTCAAGCCTAGGGCTTTATTTGTATTTGAGTTAGAACTCATATTTTTGTGTCCAAGTGTTGGTTTGGAAAGATGTAAGCCCGTAGGGCATTTAATTTAATGTCACATGTAATGCTTTTAGTTAGTAATACTCTGATGAATGAGAAAATGAATTGTTTCCTTTATATATATAATGGGTTTAATTTTGAGGGCGTTACAATTCATGACCTACGCAATAAACACATCGTGATTGGAAAATTATTTACGACATGCAAAAAAAAACAAGTCGTAAAAGTGAGAAACCACGGCTTGCATTTACTGCATGTCGTTGATGTGAAGCCGTAAAAACCCAGTTTTGTTGTCTTTTAAAAGAGTTTGTTTAAATAATACAATAGATTAAACATAAACTAACCTCCAAATTGTATCATGAAAAGAAAGTTAAAAAATAATGAGTTTCATTATTCCATGAATGGCTTGAAAAGAGTAAATTGTATGATGGTTAGGATTTTTTTAATAGAAGAAAGAACTGGTTAAAAAAAGAGTACACACGAATAATTTTTTTTATCTTTCCTTTTTTAAATTACAAATCATGGAATCATTATAAAAAATAATAAATTATGAGATTTTTAAAAAAAAATTATATATAATATAGATATGCTTAAATTTATTTGGGAATAAAATTGTGTTTAATTATTGAATAAAGAGATAATCTAGATATAAGGTTTAATTTTTGTTTTATGTTAGGCTTAATTTTAGGTTTATATAAATCAAATCAGTTGTGAAAGATATTAATAGTATACATTTTATGAGAGGTGAGAGAATTTTTTTTTCATTAGATTTATTTTAGGAGAGAGAAGATTATATGATATTTATATTCTTTTTAAATAAAGGTTTGATTTATTTTGGGGCGAATTACACTAACAGTCCTTATAGTTTGGAACTCATGTCACTTTAGTTCCTAACTTTTCAATTGTGTCACGACCCAAACCCGCCCCTATGGGTTTAGTACCGTAACCGGCTAGTAATCCGTGATTACCGAAGGCCTATGTAACGACCCCAACACGTATAATGATTAGTACTTGATTAATTAAGAGGATTTGAAATTTAAGTGCCGATTATTATAATTTAATCTGGGATTCACGAAAAGTATGGAGATTGATTCATTTATGGTTCTATTAAGTGTTTATTTTGGGAATTGGAAATTAAGGGTCCAAATGGTTTAAAGAAGTGAAATTAAGAAGTTAAGTCAATTTAATCTTAATTATGGATCAATTTGGGAGTTTAATTAAATATTCGTTTCAGTTTAGAAAAATTAAGGTTCGATTAATTAGATCCAAATTGGAGTCAATTAAGCTAATTAAATTATGAATGTTGGGAATTGTGATTATTGCGAATTAAATTTATTTATGAGGTGTCCTATTTGAATATGTAATTTAATTGACGGAAACTTGGAATCTGATCAAAAATTGAAGGCCTAAATGATTTGGGAAATCAAAATTGAGGATGAAGGTAAGTTTAATTTAATGTTTGGAGCATTTTGGGAGTTTGATTAAAAATTTGATTCGAATTGATAAATTTAAATATATTTAATTAGGCTCTAATGGAAGTCAGTTAGATTAATTAAATTATGAGAGATTAATGATTTGTTATAATTAATTTAATTATGTATTGATTAAGATTTATTAAAATTAAGTAGTGTTTAATTAAGCTGATATATAATTATATACTAATTTAATTCTATCCAATTAGTTGGTATGTTGAGGTTTTGAGAGAAAATTCTAGAAAGTTGAGTGTTAGTGAGTCTTCATGTTTTATATGCATTTGAGGAGAGAGAGTAGGCAAACCCACTTATTCATTGTTGAGTGTATTCTGTACTTCACATTTGTCTTGGCAAAACCGTGTGAGAGGGAGAGATAGAACCGTGCGTGGGAGAGAGAGAACCGTGAGTGAGGGAGAGTCAATTCCTTAGATATTTGCTGGAAATTGAGTAGGAAAGCTCAGGAAAAGCTAAGGAAAAGTGGAGAATTGAAGAAAAGTTCAAGAAATTCATCAATTTGAAGACTTAAGGTAAGAAATTGAGACTTAAATTTTGTAAATAATTTATTTACAAGCTGAAATTGAAGGGTAATTGGGTTTAATTTCATGACATAAGAAAAGAATGTAGAAGGTTTGGGTTAAGTTTGATAATTAAATAATTGATGTTGTGATTAAATATTTGAGTTTGATTTTCTTCATCCATCACATATTTGAAATTTATCATTACATGCATGGTAAGTTTTTAAGATTTTAGAATTTAATTCATATTTTAAAGTTTATGAGCTTGAGATTTAATTGTGATATAAATTAAGAAGTCAAATTATAAATTGAGCTTGATGATGTTAAATTGGTTGGATTTGATAAGTGTTTTATATATGCATTATGGATTTTGAGGAATTTAAGGTAAACAATTTCATGTTTTGAAGAGAAGAAGGAAGAAATTTTATAAGAAAAATCAAGTTATGGAAAATTAAACATTGATTTAATTTTGAATATAGAAAATTAATTAGTTTTAATCTTAATGTCATACATGCAAATATTTTCCTAAGGGTCATGTAACTTCAATTTTATGTACATTAAAAGGAAGTAGTAAAATGGTGTAGAAATTGAATTAGATTCAAAATTATAGAAGTTAATTTGAAAATAACCCTTTTGGGTTTGAATTTATTTGTCTTATATGAAATTGAGTTTCAATCACACATGCATCATGCAATTTCAAGAATTGGAAAGCCTAATTTATATCTTAGAATTGTGGGTTGATATTAATAAGATGAATTAAAATTAAATTTGGGCAATTGGAACATGATTTTGGTTGAATGTTTTCTAATTGGAAGTGTTTACTAAATCATACAATGGCTTTCCATTTTTGTACTAAAAATACATGTTTTGAGGCTTTGAATATCAAATTTGAACCTCATTTGCGATTCTGGAATTTTCATAATTTACGTTGTCCGCTCGAGCGAGGAAAGTCTCGCTCGAGCGTGAAAATCGAGCTCCCAGAAGTTTTTCAAATTTTACAGTCCGCTCGAGCGGCCAAAGTGGCGCTCGAGCGGAGACTCATTTTCAGCATATTTTGGAAAATTACATTTGGTTCACATTTTTATTCTCATCTCTTTCCAAGGCATTCTAGACATGATTTATGACTCAACAAAGATTAATAAGCTACCAATCAACATAAATTAGTTAGTTAAAGAATGAATCATTGATCTAGTGGTAATTGTTTAAGAAGCCAAGTAAAAGATCAATCTATTTGGAAAAGAAGGGCTTAGTAATAAAAGAATATATGAAAGAAGAACCTAGTTTATTTGAATGAGAAAGAATAAGCGTAGTAGAACTTCGGACTATTTAGACGGAAAAATGCTAGAAAAATCAAGTTTGATCAAGAGAGTAGTATTGTATTTCAATGTGTATATGTTATGTGCTTGTGTAGGTCACGTGCCATTGTCTGCCTAATTTACCTGATATGCCCAGTCTATCTGATTTGCTTCTGCAGCCATCTGTGAGTAATAACTTAGTAAAGTTATGTTCAATCGTAGTTATTTTCTGTGTGATAAAATAAGATCTGTTTTCTGAAATAACATGTTCTGTACAATGAATGATTGTCCAATTTCCGTTATGTATTCGTGACATCCTTAGCATCATGTGAAATCTGTTCTCTATACTCAGATCCGGAGGTTCCTTCATGGAACTGACAAGCTATCTGTGCCCGACTGGAGGTTCCTAATCGGAACTGACAAGTTCACAAGTTCAGGCGCATGACTAGGCTTAGAGGCATCTGCCTAAAATATGTTTTGTCAGCCAACCTATGTGCCTCCCGTGGAGGTTCCGGATATGTCAAGTGATTATCGCTATGTGATTTAAAGTTTAAGTTTTGTTTTCGTGTTTGGTTGAACAAGTCTTGTGTATTTTGTAAATAGGGTTAAGTCCCTTTTAGTCTAATCTGTATATATATATATGACGACTTAAAGGTAATGTGTATAGGTGTATATAAAAGTTTAAAATTTTTCTATCTCATATATGTCTACACAGCTCAATGGACGTTGTATATTGTTATTTGCTTCCGCTAGCCCCTAATATTATGTTAATCTGTCTCAGAGGCCTTCGGTAATCCCAAGATTACTGGCCGGTTACGATGCTAAACCTATAGGGGCGGGTTTGGGTCGTGACAGCCTGCTTAACAGTAAAGACAGTAATACATAGTACAGGGGCTGGCGGAAGCCAAAACAGTAATAAAAGATGTCCAATGAGCTGTGACAGTTTGTATGCAAAAAGACTTTTCTGTAACATATTCATATTCATAAGCAAAACATATATACACCATATGTACAAAATTCAGGCTAGGGACCAAATCCCTAATTAGCACAGTACAGTACAAGTCTTAAACAGTATTACAAAACAGAGATGGAAGGGTGAAACTGAGACACCCTAAAACAGCCTTAGCTCGGTCAGACTTGGAACCTCGAGATGAGGCACAATGGTTGGCTTGACAAAAAGGGAGTTAACCCGACGCTTCTAGCTCCGGTCCGGTGCCTGGACACCTATATATATATATATATATACATAAACAGTAAGCTAAAGCCCAGTGAATAACAATTGTATAAAGAGGTTAAGAATGAATGTCCTTTCAGTCATTAAGCAGTCATATCAGTCATTTAGAAACCATAGCAGTTATATGTGGTACATCCAATAGCAAAACAGTACAGTATGTCTTAACAGACCGAACAGTCAGTTGATGGCCATCCTAACAGTAAACAGTAGTGGTTCCAAACATGGGAATCGACAGAGATCTCTGTGACAGTAGCAGTAACAGTAAATTGCTATGGATACCACGAATACAGTTTACAAATAGGACAAATATTCTTTTATTAAACAATAACGTTTCAGTAAACAGAACAGTTGATCATTCAGAAAATATTCATAATTGAACATATCTTTACAACATTGTTACTCACAGAGTACTAGGCTATAAGCAGCTAATGAGCGTCCTCGGATGCCAACCCTACACAGTTACAGAACGAACACACACTAAGTTATACACTTGGGAATCAACAACTTAGTCCCTATCTTGACTCGGTGTGGTTCTACATCAATAGCCTCATTAAGATGTCTTAAACTAGGCTTAGGAATGCCTAGGATGAAATGAGGATGCAAAGATGTACTTTAAAACACTTTTCAAAATTTTCAGAAAACAGGGGTCTCGCTCGAGCGTGGCTTTCTACGCTCGAGCGGACATGCAGACAAAGGATCTCCGCTCGAACGTGACTTCCTTCGCTCGAGCGGACTGTAAACTCAAGCAAAAGTACTGGATGCATGCAATTCACGCTCGATGAGCGCTCGACCTCCACTCGAGCGTGAGACACAAGTCCTCACTCGAGCATGCATTCCCCCGCTCGAGCGGACTGTAAACACATAAAAAGTACTAGATACACGCATTTCACGCTCGAGCGTTATTTTTCCCGCTCAAGCGGGATGCATGTACTCAGAGTGTATGCTCGAGCGTGAAGTATTACACTCGAGCGTGGGTCCAAAATCTAGAATTTCCATATTGAACCTCCAAGCTCAAATTCAAATTTAAAGCATCAAATTCGATTCTTTTGGGCTAATTTTCTAGAAAATACTTTAAAACTCATAATATGACATGTTTCAAAGATCAATTTGCAAAATCAAAGCCCAAAGGTAGTTAATTTAAACACAAATCCAAACAAAACTTCATGAACATAATGTATATGTAACATGCAAGTGTTCAATTGAAACCAAAGCTTCAAATACTTGGTCAAATGAGTCAATTCACTCAAAAACATGATGAATTCATGGACCATAGCTAGAATATAGACATGCATGTGAGGATTTCCATGAAATCAACCTCAAAACTCAACAATGTGCACATGCATGCATGATTTAGCTACTCAAATCAACTCTTTAAACCAATTCTTGACTTTAAACTCTAAATTACCATGAATCTTGCAAGATACAACTCAAATTCACAATGAAGAATGTGAAATCTCTACCTTAGGTCTTCAATTTTAGGTATAGAAGCTTAATTATGCAATCAACCTTCAAATCTTCTAAGTTTCCAAGCAAAACTCTTGATGAAACCAATTTCCCTCTACTCTCCCTCTCTCTCACGGTTTGGCCTAAGAAAGTGGCTGAAAAATGATGTATGAAGGTGCCAAACAAAGTTTGTAGGAAATGGCCACTCAATGGCAATTTGGTAAAAAGTGCAAACTAATGTGATACAACTTTATTTAATCTAATTTAATCATTCCCAATCAAATTTAAATTAAATCTACCATAAAATCACATAAATTCTAACTAACATATAATACAAATCAATTTCAGATTCGGCCGCCGATAAGGCCTTCAATTTGCAGTTCGAACTTAAAACATGAACAGATCAATTAACAGTTAAACAGATAGAAAATGCAATCAAACAACATACACACACAATCAGTTCAGAATTTCAGTATAACCAGTTACTTATCATGTTCAGTCACAGTTTAGCAGTAATCAGTGGCGAGGGTTGTCACAGTCTTCCCCTCTTAAAAATAGTTTAGTCCTCCAAACTCGGATTACCTTCATTCTGGAAGAATATCGAATTTAGAGGGAACAGTTCAGGATATCTCTTCAACATATCATCTTCTCTTTCCCAAGTGGCATAAGTACCGTGGTTTTGCCAATCCACTTTCACTAACGAAATTTCTTTATTCCGCAACTTCTTGATTCGTCGATTTACGGCCTAAATAGGTCGTTCTTCATAAGTGCAGTCATCACTTAGCACTACACGGGTAGGTTCAATCACATGGAAGGGATCCCGAAGGTAATCCCTCAACATTGAAATATGGAAGACATTATGCATATGCTCCATTTCAGGAGGAAGCGCTACTTGATACGCCACCGGATTAATCTTCTCAATGATTTCATATGGTCCGATATATCTCAGCGCTAGCTTACTCTTGACTCCAAAACGAGTCTGCCCTTTCATTGGCGTCACTTTAACAAAAACATGAACACCTACTTCATATTCCATGTCTCGCCTTCGGACATCCGCATAACTTTTCTATCGGCTTTGTGCGGTTTCCAATCTCTGCTGAATCAGTTTCACCTTTTCGGTGGTTTCCTATACAATTCCGGGCCCAAGCAAAGGCCCATCTCCTATTTCTACCCAGCAGATAGGAGATCGACATTTCCTGCCATATAAAGCCTCGAAAGGCGCCATACCAATGCTCGAGTGAAAACTTTTGTTGTAGGCAAACTCAGCTAAAGGTAAATGGCTTTCTTAATTTCCTTGGAAATCAAGAACACACATCCGCAGTAAATCTTCTAGAGTCTGGATGGTTCTTTCTGACTGGCCATCTGTCTGAGGATGATATGCACTACTCAGTCTCAGTTCAGTACCCAATGCAGTTTGTAGACTTTGCCAAAATCTCGATGTAAACTTCGAGTCCCTATCAGAAACAATGGACACAGGCACTCCATGCAATCTAACAATCTCGTCAATATAAATTATAGCCAATTTGTCTGCATTGTAAATTGTTTTGACAGGTAAGAAGTGAGCAGATTTAGTCAGTCTATCAACAATAACCCAGATTGAGTCCATACATTTACTGGAGCGAGGTAAACCAACAATGAAATCCATAGTGATATGTTCCCATTTCCACTTCGGTATTGGTAAGGGTTGCAGTAAGCCTACAGGTCGTTGATGTTCAATTTTAACTTGTTAGCAATGAAGACATTTCGATACAAAGTCAGCAATCTCTTTCTTCATTCCCGACCACCAGAAATTCAGTTTCAAGTCTTGATACATTTTCGTATTTCCTGGATGGATAGACAGTTTCGAATTGTGGCCCTCTTGCAGAATTCGTCTTTTCAGTTCAGAATCATTCAGTACACACAACCTTCCCTGGAATTTCAACACATTGTTCTCAAAATTAAAGTCCGGCCTCGATTTGGACTCCCGTTCATCAATGACCTTTTTCAAGAAGTCATCATGTTGCTGTTTCTCTTTAATTTCCTCAATCAGTGCCGGTTGAGCAGAAATAGCAGCTAAGGTTCCACCTTGTTCACGCAAAACAATTTCAACCTCAAATTTTTCAAGGTCACATAGCAATTCTTTCTGCCTGGTGAGTAAACATGCTAAATTTTCAACTGATTTTCGACTCAGTGCATCAGAAACGGTGTTAGCTTTCCCCGGATGGTACAAAATTTGCAAGTCATAATCTTTTATCAGTTCTAACCATCTCCGCTGCCTCATGTTCAATTCTTTCTGTGTGAAGAAGTACTTTAAACTCTTGTGGTCTGTATACACTTCGCATGTTGCCCCATATAGGTAGTGACGCCAGATTTTCAATGCAAATACCACTGCGGCAAGTTCTAAGTCATGGGTCGGGTAGTTCTTTTCCTGCGGTCTCAATTGTCGGGAAGCATATGCAATAACTTTACCGTTCTGCATCAAAACACATCCCAAACCCTTATAAGAAGCATCACTAAATATGGTAAATCCATCCGTACCTGAGGGTAAGGTGAGAATCGGTACAGTCACAAGTCGAGTCTTTAACTCTTGAAAAGCTAATTCCCTCTGATCGGTCCAGCCAAATGGTTTTCCTTTTTGAGTCAACTGAGTCAATGGTAGGGCAATTTTGGAGAAATCTTTTACAAACCTTCTGTAGTACCCGGCTAAGCCTAGGAAGCTTCGAACTTCAGTAACATTAGACGGTCTGGGCCAATTCACTACTGCCTCAATCTTCTGTGGGTCAACTGAAATACCATCCTTACTAATCACATGTCCCAAAAACAAAACATTATCAAGCCAAAATTCACACTTTGTCAGTTTTGCATACAGTTTATGTTCTCTTAGGGTCTGTAAGGCAATTCTCAAATGATGTTCATGCTCTTCTGTGCTTTTGGAGTAAATCAAAATGTCATCTATGAAAACAACTACAAATTCATCGAGGAATGGTTTGAAAATTCTGTTCATAAGGTCCATAAATGCAGCAGGTGCATTAGTAACTCCGAAAGGCATAACAAGAAATTCATAATGTCCATACCTCGTTCGAAAGGCAGTCTTTTCAATGTCCCCTAGTTTGACTTTCAACTGGTGGTATCCGGATCTAAGGTCAATTTTAGAGAAAACCTAGGCACCTTGTAACTAGTCAAACAAATCGTCAATACGAGGCAATGGATATTTGTTTTTCACTGTTACCTTGTTCAGTTCACGATAGTCAATGCAAAGTCTCAGTGAGCCGTCTTTCTTTTTTACAAACAAAACTGGTGCGCCCCACGGTGAAGTATTGGGCCTGATGAACTTCTTATCTAACAGTTCCTGTAGCTGAACCTTCAGTTCTTTCAATTCAGTAAGTGTCATTCTGTAAGGAGCTTTGAAAGCTAGCTGTGTACCCGGTAACACTTCAACAGTGAACTCTATTTCCCTATCAATCAAATCCCCTAGCAAATCATCTGGAAAAATATCTAGAATTCTCTGACTATAGGAATACTGTCCACACTAGCCTTAGCATCAGTAGGTACAATCAATATACAACATAGATACCCTTTACATCCCTTCCTAATCAGTTTAAATGCTTTCATGGATGAAATCAGATATGGGGGAGGTACTACTCCAACTCCATTAAACACAAATTCAGGCAGTCTAGGTGGACGGAAAACAATTTGTTTTGTTACACAGTCTATGGTAGCATGATATTTTGTTAACCAGTCCATTCCCAATATTACATCAAAATGGTCGATATTCAAAGGCAGTAAATCAATATACAGATGCACATCCCCAACGATAATTTCATATGCAGGGTATATATAAGCACAAGTCATGGATCCCCCAACAGGTGAAAATACAGTTAACAAATAATTCATGGGTTCCAACGGTCTATTTAGTTTTCGTGAAAAAACATGCAAGACATATGAATGTGTAGACCCCGAATCAATCAAAACGTAAGCATTTTGAGCACAAATTGAGACTATACCTGACACAACGGTCTCGGTATTCTGCACATCTCCCAGTACAAGTGCGAACACTCAGCCTTGCCTCATAGGCTCTTTTCCAGTAGCTTTGGGGTTAGGTTTCGGTGCAACAGTTGATGCTGCGGCACTGGCTGCAGCTTTACTATTGCCCTGAGGAGCAGAAGGGCAATCTTTGACCATGTAGCCCACCTTGCCACACCTGTAACAAGCACCTGAGATTTTATAACAAACCCCTTTATGTCTCTTACCACATTCTGAACAGGGCGGTATGGAGCCACTCCCCTGACTGGAACTAGTTGTTGACCCTGTATTCTGTTTTTTGTTCGATGAATTATTTCGGCCTTTCTTGAACTTAAAGCCTCGTCTCTTACCGCACCATTCAGTTCCGGTGTTTCAGTCTATTTCAGTGCCTCGATATTCGACTCGGCTATTATTGCTCGGTCAAGAACATCTACATATTTCAGTAGTTTCAGAACATTGATTTTGTCAAGTATCTCTACATTAAGGCCGCCTTCAAACTTCCTGGCCTTTTTGTAATCAGTGTCCACCATGTGTGGCACGTATCTGGCGAGTTCAATAAACTTTGATTCATATTCTGCCACTGACATAGTACCTTGTTTCAACTGTTCAAACTCAGTCACTTTGCGATCCCTAACACACTGAGGAAAGTATTTTTCAAAGAAGACTTCTTTAAATTGAGCCCAAGTCAAAACAGTATTGGTGTCACGAACAAGCATCCACCACCTTCTGGCCTCTTCTTGTAAAGTGAAGGTTGCCAGTAACACTTTATGTGCCTCCGAACAAGGAAACACTTCGAACAATTTCTCGGTTTCTAGAACCCATGCTTCGGCCTTTAACGGTTCAAAGCCTCCCTGAAAGGATGGTGGTTTCATTTTACTGAACTTCTGTGTCAGAGCAATTATATCATCATTAACAGGTGGCTCTGGCTGTACTGGAGGAGGTGGGGGCTGTTGGTTCTGTTGTTGCCTCAAGGCCTCAGTCAATAGTTCAACTGTTCTTTCTAACCTTGCCATTCTTGCTTCAGATGATTCAGACTCATCGGCATTTCTTGCGTTATCCATTTCACTATAGGCAATTATGGCAATAATAAACATAGGCAGTTGCATACTTTAAACATATTAGCACATTAGCACATTAGCACATATATTCATGTCATGGCCACACACACTTTTCATGCTCAGGCAATGCCCTAATTACTTTTCTAAGACATCATATAGCTCATTTGGACACGTGTGTGCGGTATAACTCGTGGTTTAGTATCGCTCTGATACCACTCTGTCACAACCCAAACCCGCCCCTATGGGTTTAGTACCGTAACCGGCCAGTAATCCGTGATTACCGAAGGCCTGCTTAACAGTAAAGACAGTAATACAGAGTACAGGGGCTGGCGGAAGCCAAAACAGTAATAAAAGATGTCCAATGAGCTATGACAGTCTGTATGCAAAAAGACTTTTCTGTAACATATTCACATTCATAAGCAAAACATATATACACCATATGTACAACATTCAGGTTAGGGACCAAATCCCTAATTAGCACAGTACAGTACAAGTCTTAAACAGTATTACAAAACAGAGACGGAAGGGTGAAACTGAGACACCCTAAAACAGTCTTAGCTCGGTCAGACTTGGAACCTCAAGTTGAGGCACAATGGTTGGCTTGACAAAAAGGGAGTTAACTCGACACTCCTAGCTCCGGTCCTGTGCCTGGACACCTACATATATATATATAATATATATAATAAACAACAGTGAACTAAAGCCCAGTGAATAACAGTTGTATTAAGAGGTTAAGAATGAATGTCCTTTCAGTCATATCAGTCATTTAGAAACCATAGCAGTTACATGTAGTACATCCAATAGCAAAACATACAGTAGGTCTTAACAGACCGAACAGTCAGTTGATGGCCATCATAACAGTAAACAGTAGTGGTTCCAAACATGGGAACCGATAGAGATCTCTGTGACAGTAGCAGTAACAGTACAGTAACAGTAAATTGCTATGGATACCACGAATACAGTTTACAAATATGACAAACATTCATTCATTAAACAATAACGTTTCAGTAAACAGAACAGTTGATCATTCAGAAAATATTCATAATTGAACATATCTTTACAACATTGTTACTCACAGAGCACTAGGCTATAAGCAGGTAATGAGCGTCCTCGGATGCCAACCCTACACAGTTACAGACCGAGCACACACTAAGTTACACACTTGGGAATCAACAACTTAGTCCCTATCTCTACTCGGTGTGGTTCTACATCAATAGCCTCATTAAGATGTCTTAAACTAGGCCTAGGGATGCCTAGATGAAATGAGATGCAAAGATGTACTTTAAAACACTTTTCAAAATTTTCAAAAAATAGGGATCTCGCTCGAGCGTGGCTTTCTACGCTCGAGCGGACATGCAGACAAAGGATCTCCGCTCGAGCGTGACTTCCTTCGCTCGAGCGGACTGTAAACTCAAGCAAAAGTACTGGATGCATGCAATTCACGCTCGATAGGCGCTCGACTTCCGCTCGAGCGTGAGACACAAGTCCTCGCTCGAGCATGCATTCCCCCGCTCGAGCGGACTGTAAACACATGAAAAGTACTGGATACACGCATTTCACGCTCGAGCGTTACTTTCCTCGCTCGAGCGGGATGCATGTACTCAGAGTGTACGCTCGAGCGTAATACTTCACGCTCGAGCGTGGGTCCAAAATCTGGAATTTCCAGATTGAACCTCCAAGCTCAAATTCAACATTTAAAGCATAATTCGATTCTTTTGGGCCAATTTTCTGGAAAACACTTTAAAACTCATAATATGACATGTTTCAAAGATCAATTTGCAAAATCAAAACCCAAAGGTAGTTCAATTAAACTCAAATCCAAACAAAACTTCATGAACATAATGTATATGTAACATGCAAGTGTTCAATTAAAACCAAAGCTTCAAATACTTGGTCAAATGAGTCAATTCACTCCAAAACATGATGAATTCATGGACCATAGCTAGAATATAGACATGCATGTGAGGATTTCCATGAAATCAACCTCAAAAACTCAACAATGTGCACATGCATGCATGATTTAGCTACTCAAATCAACTCTTTAAACCAATTCTTGACTTTAAACTCTAAATTACCATGAACCTTGCAAGACACAACTCAAATTCACAATGAAGAAAGTGAAATCTCTACCTTAGGTCTTCAATTTTAGGTATAGAAGCTCAATTATGCAATCAACCTTCAAATCTTCTAAGTTTCCAAGCAAAACTCTTGATGAAACCAATTTCCCTCTACTCTCCCTCTCTCTCACAGTTTGGCCTAAGAAAGTGGCTGAAAAATGATGTATGAAGGTGCCAAACAAAGTTTGTAGGAAATGGCCACTCAATGGCAATTTGGTAAAAAGTGCAAACTAATGTGATACAACTTTATTTAATCTAATTTAATCATTCCCAATCAAATTTAAATTAAATCTACCATAAAATCACATAAATTCTAACTAACATATAATACAAATCAATTTCAGATTCGGCCGCCGATAAGGCCTTCAATTTGCAGTTCGAACTTAAAACATGAACAGATCAATTAACAGTTAAACAGATAGAAAATGCAATCAAGCAACATACACACATAATCAGTTCAGAATTTCAGTCTAGCTAGTTACTTATCATGTTCAGTCACAGTTTAGCAGTAATCAGTGGCGAGGGTTATCACAAATTGCGACACATTTGATCCTGAATTTTAAATCTTATTCCAAATAAAAACAATTGAAGATATTATTGCTCAATTTCAAGGGTCAAAATCGTCACTTTGATAAAATATAAATTAAGTTGACAAAAATAAATGTCAAAAAAATATTTTTAAATTTTAAAAAATTATTTCTACCCACTAAAGATAAAATTATGTAAAATTGATAAATCTTTTACGCATTTATTTATTTATTTTATCAAATTAATTTTTATTATGTATTTGGATGATAATCATGTAATGGGTGGTTGTTAGGTTTTTAATGTGTAATTGATATATTTAATATATGAAATGTTTTTAGTTTTGAATTTTTTGATTTAATGGATTGATTTAATATTAATGTCAAAGTGTCGCCATATTTGACTTTTGAAAAAATAGAAACTAATTTAATGAAAATAAAAACAACCACCCACTATATGATCATCATCTAAACACATAATAAAAATTAATTTGATAAAATAAATAAATAAATAAATGCGAAAAACATTTATCAAGTTTACATAATTTTATGTTTAGTGGGTAGAAATAATTTTTTAAAATTTAAAAATATTTTTTGACATTTATTTTTGTCAAATTAGTTTATATTTTATCAAATTGACAACTTTGCCCCTTGAAATTGAGCAATAATATCTTCAATTGTTCTTATTTGGAACAAGATTCAAAATTCAAGATCAAATGAGTCGCAATTGAAAAGGCAGGGACTAAATATAGCGATCCCAATTTTTCCCCGTCGTTTATTGTATTCCGAACTCGGGTTCTGTAGTTGTATGTAGTTGTTTATATCTTGTTTCCATCCTTTAATTCCTTGTATTTGAGTTTTGGGATATGTTGGGCGAGTTTGGAACAGGTTAGTTATGAGTTGAAACAAATGGTTGCTGCCTAGGATTTGGCTTCTTCGCTCGAGCGAGACTTTTTGCGCTCAAGCGAGCCCTGGGTATTTACTTCTTTGCTCGAACTAGGATTCTAGCGCTCGAGCGAGCCTCGTGTGATGTGTCTCTTCACTCAAGCGAGAACTCTTGCACTCGAGCGTGCGTCTGCGTCTCTTTTGGTCCTGAAGGTTGGTATTTTTCGCTCGAGTGAGCTTCTTTGTACTCAAGCGAGCCCTGTGTTGTTGGTTTCTTCGCTCAAGCGAGAACTGTTGCGCTCGAGCGTTCGTCTGCATGAGTGGCAGACCTGAAGCTTCGCATTGTTTGCTCGAGTGACGCTTCTTACGCTCGAGCGAGGTTCTTTTTTGTCTGGTCGCTCGAGCAACCAATCCTTCGCTCGAGCGAGCCCCGTATGTATCAGATCACAGCAACGTGATTTTACATCACTTTTTCATCTCCTTTTCACTCCAAACCCTAAATCTTGCTGTCTATCTCTCTACTCTCCCTCTCTCTCTACAAATACACCATATTCTAGAGGTTCACTACCCTATTCTCTTTGTAAAAAGGGTAGAGCATTGTGTGGGCTCCATTTTGATCCAAAAAAGTGTAGATTTAGAGCATCTTGAGTTTCTCCTTCTTCTCCTTTGAGCTCCTAACTTTGAGGTATGGATAATCTACTCCTTTCTATGAGTTTTAACATAAATATTAGTCATTTTGTATAAATGGTGAGATTTTGAAATTTTGAAAAGCTAGGGTTTGAAATGTGAAATGTTTGAAAGATGGGTTTTCTATTATTTGGGCTCCATTTTGTATGTAAGGCCTCGAAATGAGGTTACTTGTGTATAATTGATGAAATTGAGCCTTAGGGTTGATATTTGAGAAAAGGGGAAAAATGCCCTAATTCGAATTAAATGACTATTTTGTATAAATGGTAAAATAAATGTGAAAATGTAAAATTAGATTGAGAATCATGAAATTGGAGGAAATTGTAATTAAATAGTGTAGTTGGATTGATGAATCACTCACTTATGGAAAATGTGATAATTTATCTGTTTGATAAATTTAATTATCTGTTTTGGGCTATCGGTGGAGAATAGCCATGATTGTTATAGAAACTGCATGATGATTAGGTGAATTGAAACTAATCAATTGGAATATGTCATTGAATATGACGGTTGGATATTAACATTGAATATGTGTTTTAATTGGTCATTGTATATGACGACGTGTTAAATACATTGCATATGTATATTGTTTGGGAGGAGATAGGGGATGTACTCCAGTGTTTGGGAGGAGATAGGGAATGGACTCCATTGAGAATTAAGTTGGCCGGAGTGTCCTGGGTGAAAATCCCGAAATCATGTATATATTTGGGTGCCGATTCCCTCAGACGTAGTTCCATAAAATGGCAAGGAAATGAAGTGTTGAATGATGTATATTATTGAAGTGTTGATACATGAGTTGTAGTCTCATTTTTAAACTGTTTGGGTAATATTGAGCTATATCAATGAATTGATTGAATCGAATACGATGTAAGCGTTGATTGGTTGTGGAAATGGTATAAGTTGGTTTATAGGTGTTAACCATTTATTGAATGTTAATGTTTTAGTTACTTTTCATATTTGGTTTAGTATATCTCTACTGGGCTTTGGCTCACCCTACTTGGGACACCATTTTTCAGGTACAGGTGAGATACCGCCTCCAAGGTCTTAGCTTGGGAGGTTTAGGAGTTGAAGACTTCATTTTGATGATTTATTTTTTATGTTAAATGTAAACTCAAGTCGAGGGCTTTATGTAAAAGAGTTAGAACTCTTCTTTTGCTGTGACCAAGTGATAGCTTGGAAAAGATGTATGCCCTTAGGGCATTTATTTTGTTATTTGGAGTTAGAATTACATACTATAGGTTCATGATAAACATCAATGAAAATGTAATGCATGTGATATCTTTGTAAAGGAAACTCTGATAAATGAAATGTAACTTTTCTATTATGTATATGGATCTTATGCATGATTGTCATATTCTTTAATTTGAGGGCGTTACACTAAAGTGACACGAGCTCCAAACTATAGGGATTGTTAGTGTAATTTGCCCTTTATTTTGAGAAGGAGAGGGGGGCTGAGAATTGTGTTTTTTTCCTTTCTTTCTTTCTTTCTTTCTTTTTACTGACAGTATATTTGCGTTAAATAATTTTGAAGGTTAGTATTTATGTCCTTGGAATAACCAATAGATGTTTTAATTTTTTTTAATAAAAATCAAAAATTCAAAAAAATTGATTTAAGGTTTTGCAACACTTAGTACCTCTAAGATGAAAAGTCACTTCGATATAATATATAGCATAGATAGATAGATTATGAGATTTAGGAAATAGATAATATTAAGGGAGAGATTTTAGGAACTTTTAATTCAATATATATATATATATATTTTAATATATAGTTACTTTGTTAGTCAATACTATTATTTTTAAATATTTTTAAAATTACAAAAATTAGCAATTATGGTTTTACGTTCTTTTTATTCTATATTTTTTAAATATATATATATATATATATAATTACTTTGTTATGAGATGAGATTTGCCTTTTTTTTTTTAAATGTATAGTTACTTTGTTATGAGATGAGATTTAAGAAAGAGAGAAATATTGGGAGGAGAGATTTTAAGAACTTGTAATTCAAAATTTTAGGTGATTTTTTGTTTTTTTTTTTTTTAATCTATAATTACTTGGTTAGCCAATAGAATTATTTTTAAATATTTTTAAAATCACGAAAATTAACAATTGTGGAATGAGACTTTAGAACTCTCATAAGCATTCTCACCAAAAATTTCATTTTCCTTATATAATAGATAGATATAGATTTTGAAAAGTAAGTTAAAAGTTAATTTTTCAAATTTTTTTGACTTCTTTTTTTTTTTTTTAAAGTTGTAAAAAAGTAGAGAGGTGATGTGATAAAAAAAAGTCAAAAAAACTAGTTTTTTGACTTTTAACCTAATTGCCAAAATACGCCAAAGCTATACGCACCAATTGATATATCAATTAGTATACTAACGAATAATGTGACATAATTTTAGATGTTTGAATCTTTGTAATTTGTATAATAAATGGGATCCATAATTTTAAATTTGTAATATTATAATATATGTTAATACACTAAATAGTATATCAATTGATACATATAGCATCACTAATAATCTTTTTTGCCGTATTTTCTTACCACTAAGCACTAGTATACAAGTCTTATGTGCATTTATTAATGTGAGGCTTACCATCTCATGCCTAGAAATAAGAAAATAAGATAAAAATAATATAAAATTATATATAATATTACCTTTATTAAGGGGGTGTTTGATAACATTATCAATTTCTTGTTTCTTGCTTACAAAAAAACAAGATATAATTTTTTTTTCTTTTTTTAAGTGGGGTAAAAATCAAAGCAATTTTTTTTTTTTTTTTTTTTCGGATCATGATTTGAACAAGAGCTATATATTTTATTTCAAGTGGAAGAATGTGGCTAAGTGACGAGGCTGGGTTGGATTGGATTGTTATGTAAGTGATTTGAGAAGGTGGTTAAAAATTAATTTTTTTAATTTTTTTTTTGATTTTTTTTAAATGTAAAAAATAATATGATCAAAAATAAATTAAAAGTTGATTTTAATTTTTCACTAGCTTTCCAAAAAAGGCCATAGCAGCAACTGCTTAAGCATTGCATATCATGGAAATTGATTCTTAATTTGTTTTAGGAAAATGTTTGGTGACCTGAATTTTTATGATTCGAATGTGTTAAAATGACGTCGTTTTACATCTAAAATGACATCATTTTAAATGTTTCGAACCATTCGAGCTAAGCTTTTTCGAACCACCAATCAATGTTGTTTGCTTTAGAACACTTTTTTTTCTTGTAACCACACCCCCGCCGCCGCCCCCCCCCCCAGCTTGTTTTGCTGGCCGGCCATTATACTACGAGTACTAATTTTAAGGTCAATTATACTTTTAGTCCCTAATATATATTATGTGTCAACTTGGTTTCAAATATTTTAGTTGTGTCCATTTAGTATCCAAACTATTAAATGTAATTTAAAGTGGTTCCTAAAATAAAAATATTACAAAAATATTATATTATTATGTACAAAATTCTTTTTTTGTTTTTTATTATGATTACTCTGATACTTGTATTTGGTTGTGCATAGATTAATTTTTTTAACAATAATTCGTAAACAATATTTTTAAACATAAAATAATTCAGATTGATATGATAATAATATTTTTATAATTATGAGTTATAATGATGATTGTTTTGTATTAATATGCAAAGATCACAAATCATCATATTATTCTGAGAGAGGGATATCTGAATTTTTTATATGCTCAGTGAAGCACCTAGGCTTAATCGGCCCTAAGGTGACATGCACCTAAAGGGGCTCTGAATCGGAGGCTTAATCGGCCCTAAGGTGACATGCACCTAAGGGGGCTCCGAATCCGGAGACTTAATCGGCCCTAATGTGACATGCACCAAAGGGGCTCCGAATCCGGAGACTTAATCGGCCCTAAGGTGATATGCACCAAAGGGGGCTCCGAATCCGGAGACTTAATGTGGCCAATCTTGATATCCACGAAGGGCGTTCCGAATCCGGAGGCTTAATCGGCCCTAAGGTGACATGAACCTAAGGGGGCTCCGAATCCAGAGACTTAATTTGGCCAATCGTGATATCCACGAAGGGTGCTCCGAATCCGGAGACTTAATCGGCCCTAAGGTGACATGCACCTAAGGGGGGCTCCGAATCCGGAGACTTAATGTGGCCAATCGTGATATCCACGAAGGGTGCTCCGAATCTGGAGACTTAATCGGCCCTAAGGTGACATGCCCCTAAGGGGGCTTCGAATCCGAAGACTTAATTGGCCCTAAGGTGACATGCACCTAAGGGGGCTCCGAATCCGGAGACTTAATCGGCCCTAAGGTGACGCACCAAAGGGGGCTCCGAATCCGGAGACTATGTGGCCAATCGTGATATCCACGAAGGGCGCTCCGAATCCGGAGGCTTAATCGGCCCTAAGGTGACATGCACCTAAGGGGGCTCCGAATCCGGAGACTTAATTTGGCCAATTGTGATATCCACGAAGGGCGCTCCGAATCCGGAGACTTAATTGGCCCTAAGGTGACATGCACCTAAGGGGGGCTCCGAATCCAGAGACTTAATGTGGCCAATCGTGATATCCACGAAGGGCGCTCCGAATCCGGAGACTTAATCGGCCCTAAGGTGACGCACCAAAGGAGGCTCCGAATCCGGAGACTTAATGGCCCTAAGGTGACATGCACCTAAGGGGGGCTCCGAATCCGGAGACTTAATGTGGCCAATCGTGATATCCACGAAGGGCGCTCCGAATCCGGAGACTTAATCGGCCCTAAGGTGACATGCACCTAAGGGGGCTCCGAATCGGGAGACTTAATCTGCCCTAAGGTGACATGCACCTAAGGGGGCTCCGAATCCGGAGACTTAATCGGCCCTAAGGTGACATGCACCAAAGGGGGCTCCGAATCCGGAGACTTTATGTGGCCAATCGTGATATCCACGAAGGGCGCTCCGAATCCGGAGGCTTAATCGGCCCTAAGGTGACATGCACCTAATGGCTGCCATCTTTCTACAAAGGCCGAAACTATAACTTTGTTTACAAATTTATATGAGCAACTCACTAAAGAAATCAACCCCGAATCCATAATTAAACCATGAAATTTGGACTGTTCATTCTCTTCCAAGTTAAATGACCATTCACTAACTTTAAAACCATGATTTAAGCATTTACATATTCCACGTTCCTGCAACATAGAATAAAAAAAAGAAAAAAAAAAGAATTAGTAAAGTTGAAACAAAATTTAAAACATTAAATTAATGTAAGACTATGACTTACATCATTATGCCAAATTTTGGTTGTTATGTGACAATGAAAACTCTTCAAAATTGAAGGGTCATATGGCCCTCCAGGAAAAGGTCCAGTAAGATCTTCATTAACTTTTTCAGTTGTATCTGCTGGTTGGTCTTCATAGTCACCCATGTCTGTTGGTTCATAACCCATATCTATTGGTTCATCACCCAAATCATCACCTATGTCACTCACATTCAATTGATTGCCTTCATCGTTTTCAACCTCAACCGTTTTTGCTAGAGCAACACCTATGTCATTCATGTTATGTTCATTAACTCCACTACCTTGATCCTTAGTCTTACAAGTGCGTCGAGGTCTCTTAGCCACTTTTTGAGAAAGTACAACATTATGTCTCCTAGACGCTGTTGGGCGATCTCGAGCAGTTTCCACCCACCAAGTACAATTAGATGTTAGTCAATGACAATGTAAGCAAATATATCCAATGTCAATTACCCTTAATCATATAGTTAGTCCTTCCTATGTATCGAAAATGTATGTCATCTAGGGACATTATATATATATAACTTATAAGCCATTGAAGCCTATTTTAAATAGGTGTGTCGTGACCAATTCAAATAGGAAACAACAAACTAAGATAGTTTCTTACCAAACACAAAATGAATAAATGATAAAAGAAACTACTAAAAATAAGATATTTGAGTTGGACCAAAATTTGAGAATTGTAATGCATTAGAAGCATGCCAAGAGCAAGGCCATCAAAAAAAAAAAAAAATCCTAATAAAATTATAGACAAAAACAAAACTTTCCAAAAAAATGCAAAAAATTTGAGAGCCTAAACAATGGAATTTGGTATTAAAACAAAAAAGGCTTAGTACACAGCAAAAGCTGTGTGTTTTGCTTCTTAGGACATTTCAGATTGATTATAAGTACTTTAAGAAAATTCAACATTGGCCCAAAGCCTATAGTTGCAATATATCACATGCATCTCCAAGTTGATATAATATGCTAAAATTAGCACTGTTTTCAAACAGCCCACCTACCTCTTGTTAGGTTTATGATGTGTATTGTGCTAATTAGAGTTAGTTCATGTAGAAGACAACTAGTACAAGTGTTGTATGTTTATGTGGCTATAAGTTGATGTATGAAAATACATGGAAAAGAAGCTAAAAATGTGAATTAAATAATCTGGCTGGTTGCTGCTTTGTTTGCCTCCTCTTTCCCTTTTCTTTTTTTTTTTTTTTGTGTGCAGAAAATTCAGATATAAGTTTTATACTATATGTACAGTACAAACATAAAAGGGACAAAACCAATGGCAATGGCAATGCCTTGCAGCAACAGAAAAGGGACAATTTTATACTATATGTGCAGTACAGACATAAAAACTTCACACTTGAAAAAGCAACTGGTCCCAACACTCTAAGACAAAGGATCAGCCAAATATTTCTAAAAGACAAAGGGTTCTAATATTTTATTTTTTTTAATTTTATTTCTAGTTCGTATGTAGACTTCTATTACATTATAATATTCAAGCCATCCATTAGATTATAATATTCAGACCTCTATTCTCAAAAAAAATTGAATTTTATGTAGAATCAGGCCATCCATTACATTATAATATTCTCCCACAATTAGAGTTTTGTGTGGTTGTGGTTTTGGTTGGTAAAGGGTTTTTTGTTTGTGTGGTTATGATTAATTGAAGAGAAAAGAGAAGTAAATTATACCTTTGATGGTAGATGAAAAAGTTTACAGCACTTGTAAGAAAAAAGAAGTAAATCGTACCTTTGTGTGGTTATGATTCAAAAGTGTTGAAATTCTGAAAAATTGCAGCAGCACTTGATTCGAAAGTGTTGAAGTACTTGTAAGGAAAAAAAAAAAAAAAGGGTAAAGTAATGTCCCAAGCACTTCAGCAGCAAAATGGATTCAATCAGTGTGGAGAAGATGAATACAGTAGACCGACGGTCAAGGAAGGAGAGGTATGAAAAATTAGGTAGGTGTATGTTTGATTGTGAAAATATTATGAATATAGATAGATTTGATAATAAGTGGAGTGTCGAAAAAAATATTATTAAAATTTAGGGTTTAGGGTTAGGATCCAAAGATATAGGTGATCCAAAAATTTAATAAGGGGTTGTTTGGGGTGTCCTAAATAAGTGTACTTTTTGAACTAAAAAGTTGAGGAAAAAAATATGGATGTTTTGGTTAACTTTTTGTCTTTTTACGAAAAAATGTGTAATAAAAAATTGTATAAATAAAGTGTATAGTGGAAGAAAATTAATTGATTGTACGGCTCTCCTGCAGCTGCGCAGCATGTCTTCATAGAAATAATTGTCTCCTTCGGGACAAATAACTTTTGGACAGTGATGGTTGGTCCATGGGGCCATCATGGATCCCATTTTAATAATCTGAACCGTTCAATATATACAACTCGTCGAGTATTATATGGCTGTAAAAAATCACATTGATCGGATATCGATAACTATATGATCGGATTAGTTTTGTTCAACAGTTAACTATCACACCATCCGTTTTGTTTATACAAAATTGATTTGATCATATAGTTAACGATATCCGATCAACGTGATTTTTTACAGGCGTATATTACTCGACGAGTTCTACATATTGAACAATTCAGATTATTAAAATGGGACCTATGGTGGCCCCTACAGACCGACCATCACTATCGAAAAGTTATTTGCCCTGAAGGAGGCAAATTTTTTTTTGCCCCAAGAGAAGTGTATGATGGCCTGCTTAATGGCTGTGACGTTGTCAGTTGATTTATATTATAAAAATATATAAAATATTTTTTAATATTTTTATTTATAATAGTAATATATATATATTTTTTTTTTTAACTTTTTACTTCTTAAATTATATTTGACTTGCCAAACTTGGCTAACAGCGCTCTTAATTAAGCGGTGTGCCTTCAGACCTGCTGTATAAATAGACCCCCACAACTCTCAGCAATTTCTGTATCCGTCTGTGTCTCTGGCTCCAAACATTAAAAACGCACGCTGGCGGAGACGTTTAACCGCAAAAAACACAGCCACGGCGAGTGCGAACAACGAAATTTTCCGGGAAAATTTGTAAGTTCATTCCATTCACTTGCCAATTCTATTTCAGATCTGTTGTTGATTCTCAAGCCAAATCTCGAACTCGTCTCTAGCGATACAATCTACATGTGTTCGTTAGAGATGTTCCGATTACAGCAAGAGAAGATCAGAAAACGACGACAACTTTGATTTCTATTTTCAATCGATTGAAACGATTCTAGGGTTTTTTATTCTATGGCCGACGCGCTCTCTGTGATTCCTCCCGCCGTTCTCCGAAACCTCTCCGACAAACTCTACGAGAAGCGGAAGAATGCTGCTCTTGAAGTACTCTTTTTGCACTCACTAGAATTTTCTATCTCTTTTGTGTCTCAATTTTTGAGTTGATCATCGTTCTAAGGTTTTTGGTGGTTTGATTTTGGGTGAATGAATGATTGATGATTGTGCAGATTGAAGGAATCGTGAAGCAGCTAGCGGCGGCGGGAGAGCATGATAAGATTACGGCCGTGATAAATTTGTTGGCCAATGAGTTCACGTCCTCAGCACAATGAATCGCCGGAAAGTAAGTAGCCAGGTTTGAAAACTAGGGTTTTACTATATATATATATATAGTGGTGTTCTATGGTTTTGGGGAAACACTATGGTAGCCACCCCTGAAAGGGTGTGTAGCATATGCAAGATACTTTCTGAGTCCTATCTTAAAAAAATATGTCATAACCAAAGAACTTACGAGTTATAACTAAAATAATGTCACAATGAATAACTTTTAACACAAAAATGGCATATCTAAGGGTGTATATGGTACATGCCTTTCAAGGGTGTGTATATTTGAATTTCCATGGTTTTGGTATTTATTTTGAATCTTGATTTCTATTTATTTTAAGGGAGGATTGATTGGACTGGCTACAGCCACTGTTGCTTTGACTGGTGAAGCTGCTCAGCATCTTGAGGTATGGGAGGTTTGGAAAATATACAAAGTTGTTTATGTACATGTTGGTTTTTTCAGTAGAACAGCTTATACCCTCGAATTTGTTAATGCTTAAGTTTTAGAATTTTAGTATATGTCTTGAATAATAGGCCAAGTGAAAAATCCCTTTTGATTCTTTCAACTTGAATTTATTTATCGGGGATTGATCTTATTTTGTTTTGGTGAGGCCTATTCATAGCTTTTCTGCGGCTGAGAAAGTAACCAGGAACTTTTTAGAACTTTTCCTATTAATTATGTTGACAAATTAGGATCCCCATTTACTTGAAGCCTCAACACTTTACTAAAAAAATGGAAAGGTACAACAATACAAAATATAGATACATTTGACACTAGGAACTTTCATAAATAAAATGCTTTCAGCAACCTTAGGTGCTGAGCATCAAGTTTAAAGGCTATGTTGTCTTCTTTCAGTTCACATGAAGTTTAATCTATTCTAGGTTGAATGCTTGTCATACCAAGTTGCATTAATTGCCTCTTGTTGGAGAAGTTGTCTGTTTGAATTTTGCAACTGAAGGTTTGATAAAGATTGTCATATTATCATGATAATCTTCACATCATTAAATTTAAAGTGATCTCCCTTATGTCCTTGATCTTGTAGAGTAGTGTTACCTAAAGTTTTTAGAGATGAATGCATAACTTGAGGTGTTTTACCACTCATGAGGTGAGGCGTAAGTTTAAGGCATTGAGGTGTAGGAGTTTCAAATTTTAAATGATAATATTTAGTAAATAAATTAAATATTTTAAAATAGTAAAAATTAAATATGAAGCTGTAAATACTTTTTTCCTTAACGCGTTGAATATTTCAGTGCAAAGAATGAAGCTTGCCTTCTTTGAAAGTGAAATTGATATTCTTAACTTCAGTAATTGAGCCTCTCACTTGAACATTAACTTTGTGTTTTTTCTTGATTGGTCATTTACTTAATTTTTTCTATAGAACATAGTTGCAAGAAGGATTCTTTCTTATTTTTTGTTTTTTATATTTAAACCAAATTCTAGACTAAGTTTAATAAGAGCCTAAGGTAGCCTCTTCATATGCATACGACTCATATGCTTATGCACAAGGTGCACCTACAGCGCATGCCTTAGACTGTCATGCGCAAGCTTTTAGGGAGTATAGCCTAAAATCAAAGCCTTGATGCGTTTTTACCTTAGCCTCAGGGCGAGGCGAGTACCGAGGCGAGTCTCAGTGAAGTTTTTTTTAAATTTTGGTGTTACCAATGCCGATATATGATCATGAGGTAGACGAAGGTAACAATTATGTCGTATATGTGAGTATGGGGCCCTTTTTTGTTATTCTAAATTCTTGGACGGGCTCACAAGTTGCTAGGAAAGATTTTGACATCAAATTGAAGTAATCCACTAGCAATTCAAAATAAGAAAATAAATAATATTTTATTTGCAAGGAGAAAGAGATAGAATTGAATAAGGGTGAAGAAATAAGAGTATGGGGCCCTTTTTTGTTATTCTAAAACTTTAAAACCATTCATCTAGGATTACCTGACTTTGTTGTTGATTTATAGAAGCTCCACTAACGCGACTTGAACCAGTCAACCTTGGTGATCTTCTGATTCTTCCTTCATTTTAAAATTTCATCCTCGAAATTGATTTATGGTACTGTTCTTTTTGTTTCCGTTGCGCACTTTGATATAATTATTTCCTACTATTCTTTTTGGGTCTTGACCTTGATCTTCGCCTTACATCTCAAACTTCCTTCTTTAATTTTTCTTTCTTAGTCTTTGGTTGGATCTTTGCTTTCAATTTCAAATCTTTCACAATGTCTGATTCCTTTGTCCTAATTACAATTTTACGAGCTAGTATACTTTTGTTAAATCAAAATTTACTATTTTGACAATCTTTCTTATACCAAATGATTGTTGAAACTAATTCATACTTTCATCATCAACCTTCCCTCCTTTTAGTTGTTGATGTCATTCTTAAATAATCCACATTATCGTTTCTAATTGAGCAAATCGATATTCAAATTCTTATACGTACATAACTCTTTTCAATTATCAAATGACAATAAAACTATTATTAAATTAGTCTTGAGGCTAAACTTCTGTTTTGTATTTAGTCAATTGAGATTTCCACATTTCAAAAAGGGTGTGATACGAGTGTAATTCTACCAAAGTGGTGTATAACTCTTATCTTACACAAACATGTCCACAAAAGTACATGAGATAATCAAACTTAATATACTTGACAAAACATAAACAAAAGCAAAAGCCTCAATTATCATTATGCGTCTGATAATCGTTCATATACGAAAAATACCATGTCTTCCTTTTTGAGAGGTCAAAATGTTGACAATGTGGTCTTAATAAATTAAATTGTTCTCATTCTAACATTAAATAGGCTTAGTTTCATTGGTTTAAATCTTAGTCATATAGTACCAATTCTAGCAATTTTGGGTCACGTTTCAAATGGCCAAGTAAATGGATCCTGAATTTATCAAAAATCGAATAAGACAAATACAAATAAAGACATATATATTCAATTTCTAACTTAAGACTTCTTGCATGTACTTAACATGTTCCCATTGATCTCTTCATTAAGTACTAACCATTGATCTCTTTATTAAGTACTAACCTTTAAAGTGATTGAATAACTTGAGATATCCTTAAGTCTTTGGACAATTCTTCACTTGATGCTCTATTTCTCCACATCTAAAACATGCTCCAGTAAGCCAATGACACAACCCCCTATGAGGCTTGAAACACGTTGAACATATTGGGGCAGACCTACTCTTTCTACGACCTTACTTAGAATTACTTGCCTCTCTTACCACAAAATTCTTAGACATACTCTGTGGTTCCTTCCTTGTCGTCATGCCTAACTTCCTCTTTTGATCTTGCAATTCATCATAGCATTGCTGCATAGCTTCCATTACCCCCCCCCCCCCCCCCCCCAAAGCACTTCTTCTATTTTGTCTAATCGTTCTGCCAAAGATTCAACTTCTTTTTCATTTTTACTTTTCACCATCCTTCCTAAAGACACAATAAAAGGGTTAATGATATTTAGGCTAATATAGACTAACTTAGAATATAACATAAAACACATAACATATACAATTAAACATAACATACAATCATACAAGGACATTGGTAGGGTAACCTATTGAGGAAATATCATTTTGCCCCCAAACTTTCACACATTTTTCAATTTTACCCCTAGACGTCGATTAATATCAATTTTACACCCGAACTTTCGAAATTTTGATCAATTTGGCCCCTGCCGTCACATTTTATCTACAATTGGATGAAATGTGCTAACCTGGCACCAAAATTCATTTGGAATTTTATTTTACCCCCCCCAAAAAAAAAAACTACAAAATTTCGAAGGCTTGGAAATGGGGAAATTAACTTCAAACTTTCAAAATTGGGACGTGAGATGTTAATTTCTTCATTTCTAAGCCTTCGAAATTTTGTAGTTGAGCATTATCATTGATATCCCCTATCAAATTCAGTAGTGCTAGCCACCTCGCCATTTGTAGCATGATCTATTACAAAAAGATATTAATGTTTATATATATACATATTGATAAAAATATGTAAAAGAAGTTTTATATATATTTTCATAACTTACCAAGTATTTTAAATTCAGTAATTTTATAAAAGTATCTATAGCACCATCATCTTCACTTTGTGTCATAATATAAATCATGACACTCTGCAAATTTAAAATACACATAAAAGATGCATTTTGGAGGTGAATGTTTACTTATATTATTCCCTGCACCAAATAACATATCTAAATATTAATACAAAACAAATAGAACTTTATGAAACAAATATAAACCAAATTTTAACACAAGTAGATTTAAAGACCTTATGATAGCTCTATAAGCCTGAGAAATCTTTATCCTGCTATACGGTCTTTTGCACTATTTTTGAGGTTGAGGAAAGCCTCTTTTTTTTTCACAGCGTTGTATTTTAAGACATCACAGAATGTCGTTTTATTCATTGTTTTCTCAAGAATATTTCCAGAGGTTGTCCACATTTTTCTACAGCCACAAAAAATTGGAAATCATTTTGCACTCTGAACACTGGTACTATTGGAGAAGCAATGTAGGGGTGCGGCCAAATATTGGGATTCATAAGCATCTCATAGAAATTATCAGCATCATCTAGTCTTTCAAAAGCCCTTACACTAACACACTCATGTCCACCTTGACTTTGAATGAAATCATTTAACGTTGGATACATTGTTGTTCTTCCTTATCTAACGGTAAATGATTTCATTCAAATTCAAGGTGGACATGAGTGTGTTTGTGTAAAGGCTTTTGAAAGACTAGATGATGCTGATAATTTGTATGAGATGCTTATGAACCCCAATATTTGGCCGCACCCTAATATTGTTTCTCCAATAGTACCAATGTTTATAGTGCAAAATGATTTTCAATTTTTTGTGGCTGTAAAAAAGGTTGGACAGCCTCTGGAAATATTCTTGAGAAAACAAGTAATAAAATGACATTTTGTGATTTCTTAAAATAATGCTGTGAAAAAAAGAAGAGTTTTTCCTCAACTCAAAAATGGAGTGCAAAAGACCGGTATAGCAGGATAAGGATTTCTCAGGCTTATAGAGCTATCATAAGGTCTTTAAATCTACTTGTGTTAAAATTTGGTTTATATTTGTTTCATAAAGTTTCTATTTTGTTTTGTATTAATATTTAGATATGTTATTTGGTGCAGGGATGTAATATAAGTAAACATTCACCTCCAAAATGCACCTTTTATGTGTATTTTAAATTTGCAGTGTCATGATTTATATTATGACACAAAGTGAAGATGATTGTGCTATAGATCCTTTTATAAAAATTACTGAATTTAAAATACTTGGTAAGTTACGAAAATATATATAAAATTTCTTTTACATATTTTTATCAATATGTATATATATCAACATTAATATTTTTCTTGTAATAGATAATGTTCCAAATGGCGAGGAGTGGCTGGCATTACTGAATTTGATAAGGGATATCAATGATAATGCTGAACTACAAAATTTCGAAGGCTTGGAAATGGGGAAATTAACTTCAAACTTTCAAAATTGGGACGTGAGATGTTAATTTCTCCATTTCTAAGCCTTCGAAATTTTGTAGTTGAGCATTATCATTGATATCCCCTATCAAATTCAGTAGTGCTAGCCACTCCTCGCCATTTGTAGCATGATTTATTACAAAAAAGATATTAATGTTTATATATATACATATTGATAAAAATATGTAAAAGAAGTTTTATATATGTTTTCATAACTTGCCAAGTATTTTAAATTCAGTAATTTTTATAAAAGTATCTATAGCACCATCATCTTCACTTTGTGTCATAATATAAATCATGACACTCTGCAAATTTAAAATACACATAAAAGGTGCATTTTGGAGGTGAATGTTTACTTATATTACATCCCTGCACCAAATAACATATCTAAATATTAATACAAAACAAAATAGAAACTTTATGAAACAAATATAAACCAAATTTTAACACAAGTAGATTTAAAGACCTTATGATAGCTCTATAAGCCTGAGAAATCTTTATCCTGCTATACCGGTGTTTTGCACTCCATTTTTGAGGTTGAGGAAAGCCTCTTCTTTTTTTCACAGCGTTGTATTTTAAGACATCACAGAATGTCATTTTATTAACTTGTTTTCTCAAGAATATTTCCAAAGGTTGTCCACATTTTTCTACAGCCACAAAAAATTGGAAATCATTTTGCACTCTGAACACTGGTACTATTGGAGAAGCAATGTAGGGGTGCGGCCAAATATTGGGATTCATAAGCATCTCATAGAAATTATCAGCATCATCTAGTCTTTCAAAAGCCCTTACACTAACACACTCATGTCCACCTTGACTTTGAATGAAATCATTTAACGTTGGATACATTGTTGTTCTTCCTTATCTAACGGTAAATGATTTCATTCAAATTCAAGGTGGACATGAGTGTGTTTGTGTAAAGGCTTTTGAAAGACTGGATGATGCTGATAATTTGTATGAGATGCTTATGAACCCCAATATTTGGCCGCACCCTAATATTGTTTCTCCAATAGTACCAATGTTTATAGTGCAAAATGATTTTCAATTTTTTGTGGCTGTATCTGGAAATATTCTTGAGAAAACAAGTGAATAAAATGACATTTTGTGATTTCTTAAAATAATGCTGTGAAAAAAAGAAGAGTTTTTCCTCAACTCAAAAATGGAGTGCAAAAGACCGGTATAGCAGGATAAGGATTTCTCAGGCTTATAGAGATATCATAAGGTCTTTAAATCTACTTGTGTTAAAATTTGGTTTATATTTGTTTCATAAAGTTTCTATTTTGTTTTGTATTAATATTTAGATATGTTATTTGGTGCAGGGATGTAATATAAGTAAACATTCACCTCCAAAATGCACCTTTTATGTGTTTTTATTGCAGTGTCATGATTTATATTATGACACAAAGTGAAGAGATTGTGCTATAGATCCTTTTATAAAAATTACTGAATTTAAAATTTGGTAAGTTACGAAAATATATATAAAATTTCTTTTACATATTTTTATCAATATGTATATATATAAACATTAATATTTTTCTTGTAATAGATAATGTTCCAAATGGCGAGGAGTGGCTGGCATTACTGAATTTGATAAGGGATATCAATGATAATGCTGAACTACAAAATTTCGAAGGCTTGGAAATGGGGAAATTAACTTCAAACTTTCAAAATTGGGACGTGAGATGTTAATTTTTCCATTTCTAAGCCTTCGAAATTTTGTAGTTGAGCATTATCATTGATATCCCCTATCAAATTCAGTAGTGCTAGCCACTCCTCGCCATTTGTAGCATGATCTATTACAAGAAAGATATTAATGTTTATATATATACATATTGATAAAAATATGTAAAAGAAGTTTTATATATATTTTCATAACTTATCAAGTATTTTAAATTCAGTAATTTTTATAAAAGTATCTATAGCACCATCATCTTCACTTTGTGTCATAATATAAATCATGACACTCTGCAAATTTAAAATACGCATAAAAGGTGTATTTTGGAGGTGAATGTTTACTTATATTACATGCCTGCACCAAATAACATATGTAAATATTAATACAAAACAAAATAGAAACTTTATGAAACAAATATAAGCCAAATTTTAACACAAGTAGATTTAAAGACCTTATGATAGCTCTATAAGCCTGAGAAATCTTTATCCTGCTATACCGGTGTTTTGCACTCCATTTTTGAGGTTGAGGAAAGCCTCTTCTTTTTTTCACAGCGTTGTATTTTAAGACATCACAGAATGTCGTTTTATTCACTTGTTTGCTCAAGAATATTTCCAGAGGTTGTCCACATTTTTCTACAGCCACAAAAAATTGGAAATCATTTTGCACTCTGAACACTGGTACTATTGGAGAAGCAATGTAGGGGTGCGGCCAAATATTGGGATTCATAAGCATCTCATAGAAATTATCAGCATCATCTAGTCTTTCAAAAGCCCTTACACTAACACACTCATGTCCACTTGACTTTGAATGAAATCATTTAACGTTGGATACATTGTTGTTCTTCCTTATCTAACGGTAAATGATTTCATTCAAATTCAAGGTGGACATGAGTGTGTTGTGTAAAGGCTTTTGAAAGACTAGATGATGCTGATAATTTGTATGAGATGCTTATGAACCCCAATATTTGGCCGCACCCTAATATTGTTTCTCCAATAGTACCAATGTTTATAGTGCAAAATGATTTTCAATTTTTTGTGGCTGTAAAAAAGGTTGGACAGCCTCTGGAAATATTCTTGAGAAAACAAGTAATAAAATGACATTTTGTGATTTCTTAAAATAATGCTGTGAAAAAAGAAGAGTTTTTCCTCAACTCAAAAATGGAGTGCAAAAGACCGGTATAGCAGGATAAGGATTTCTCAGGCTTATAGAGCTATCATAAGGTTTTTAAATCTATTTGTGTTAAAATTTGGTTTATATTTGTTTCATAAAGTTTCTATTTTGTTTTGTATTAATATTTAGATATGTTATTTGGTGCAGGGATGTAATATAAGTAAACATTCACCTCCAAAATGCACCTTTTATGTGTATTTTAAATTTGCAGTGTCATGATTTATATTATGACACAAAGTGAAGATGATTGTGCTATAGATCCTTTTATAAAAATTACTGAATTTAAAATATTTGGTAAGTTACGAAATATATATAAATTTTTTTACATATTTTTATCAATATGTATATATATAACATTAATATTTTTCTTGTAATAGATAATGTTCCAAATGGCGAGGAGTGGCTGGCATTACTGAATTTGATAAGGGATATCAATGATAATGCTGAACTACAAAATTTCGAAGGCTTGGAAATGGGGAAATTAACTTCAAACTTCGAATTGGGACGTGAGATGTTAATTTCTTCATTTCTAAGCCTTCGAAATTTTGTAGTTGAGCATTATCATTGATATCTCCTATCAAATTCAGTAGTGCTAGCCACTCCTCGCCATTTGTAGCATGATCTATTACAAGAAAGATATTAATGTTTATATATATACATATTGATAAAAATATGTAAAAGAAGTTTTATATATATTTTCATAACTTACCAAGTATTTTAAATTCAGTAATTTTTATAAAAGTATCTATAGCACCATCATCTTCACTTTGTGTCATAATATAAATCATGACACTCTGCAAATTTAAAATACGCATAAAAGGTGTATTTTGGAGGTGAATGTTTACTTATATTACATGCCTGCACCAAATAACATATGTAAATATTAATACAAAATAAAATAGAAACTTTATGAAACAAATATAAACCAAATTTTAACACAAGTAGATTTAAAGACCTTATGATAGCTCTATAAGCCTGAGAAATCTTTATCCTGCTATACCGGTCTTTTGCACTCCATTTTTGAGGTTGAGGAAAGCCTCTTCTTTTTTCATAGCGTTGTATTTTAAGACATCACAGAATGTCATTTTATTCACTTGTTTTCTCAAGAATATTTCCAGAGGTTGTTCTCATTTTTCTACGGCCACAAAAAATTGGAAATTATTTGCAGTCTGAACACTGGTACTATTGGAGAAGCAATGTAGGGGTGTCGCCAAATATTGGGATTCATAAGCATCTCATAGAAATTATCAGCATCTAGTCTTTCAAAAGCCCTTACAGTAACACACTCATGTCCACCTTGACTTTGAATTAAATCATTTAACGTTGGATACATTGTTGTTGTTCCTTATCCAACGTTAAATGATTTCATTCAAAGTCAAGGTGGACATGAGTGTTTTAGTGTAAGGGCTTTTGAAAGACTAGATGATGCTGATAATTTGTATGAGATGCTTATGAACCCCTATATTTGGCCACATCCTAATATTGCTTCTCCAATAGTGCCAGTGTTTAGAGTGCAAAATGAGTTTCAATTTTTTGTGGCTGTAGAAAAGGTTGGACAGCGTCGGGAAATATTATTGATAAAACGAGTGAATAAAATGACATTTTGTGATTTCTTAAAATAATGCTGTGAAAAAAGAAGTGTTTTTCCTCAACCTCAAAAATGGAGTGCAAAAGACAGGTATAGCAGGATAAAAATTTCTCAGACTTATAGAGAGCTTTCATAAGGTCTCTAAATCTACTTGTGTTAAAATTTCGCTTATATTTTTTTCATAAAGTTTCTATTTTATTTTTGTATTAATATTTAGATATGTTATTTGGTGCAGGGATGTAATGCAAGTAAACATTCACCTCCAAAATGCACCTTTTATGTGTATTTTAAATTTACAGAGTGTCATGATTTATATTGACACAAAGTGAAGATGATGGTGCTATAGATTTTTTTTATAAAATTTACCGAATTTAAAATATTTGGTAAGTTACAAAATATATATATATATATATATATTTACATATTTTTATCAATATGTATGTATATATAAATATTAATATTTTTTTTGTAATAGATCTTGCTCCTAGCAGGCGAGGAGTGGCTAGCACTACTGAATTTGATATGGGATATCAATGAAAATGCTCAACTACAAAATTTCGAAGGCTTGGAAATGTGGAAATTAACATCAAACCTTCAAAATTGGGACGTGAGATGTTAATTTCCCCATTTCCAAGCCTTCGAAATTTTGTAGTTGAGCATTATCATTGATATCTCTTATCAAATTTAGTAGTACTAGCCACTCCTCGCCATTTGTAGCATGATCTATTACAAGAAAAATATTAATGTTTATATGTATATATATGTATATTGATAAAAATATGTAAAAGAAATTTTATATACATTTTCATAACTTGCCAAGTATTTTAAATTCAGTAATTTTTAAAAGGACCTATAACACCATCATCTTCACTTTGTGTCATAATATAAATTATGACGCTCTGCAAATTTAAAATATACATAAAAGGTGCATTTTGGACGTGATTGTTTACTTGTATTACATCACTGTACCAAACAACATATCTAAATATTAATACAAAAATAAAATAGTAACTTTATGAAAAAAATATAAGTCAAATTTTAACACAAGTAGTTTTAGAGACCTTATGATAGCTATAAGCTTGAGAAATCCTTATCCTAATATATCGGTCTTTTGCACTCCATTTTTGAGGTTGAGGAAAACTTCTTTTTTTCACAGCATTGTATTTTAAGACATCACAGAATGTCGTTTTATTCACTTGTTTTCTGAAGAATATTTTTCAGAGGTTGTCCTACTTTTTCTACCGCTACAAAAAAATTGGAAATCATTTTGCATTCTGAACACTGGTACTATTGGAGAAGCAATGTTTAGGTTGCGGCCAAATATTGGGATTCATATGCATCTCATAGAAATTATTAGCATTATCTAGTATTTCAAAAGTCCTTACATTAACGCACTCATGTCCACCTTTGACTTTGAATGAAATCATTTCACGTTGGATACATTATTGTTCTTCCTTATCTAACATTAAATAATTTCATTCAAAGTCAAGGTGGATATGAGTGTGTTAGTGTAAGGGCTTTTGAAAGACTAGATGATGCTAATAATTTTTATGAGATGTTTATGAACCCTAATATTTGGCCACACCCTAATATTGCTTGTCCAATAGTAACGGTGTTTATAGTGCAAAATGATTTTCAATTTTTTGTGGCTGTAGAAAAGGTTGGACAGCTTTGGGAAATATTATTGAGAAATCGAGTGAATAAAATGACATTCTGTGATTTCTTAAAATAATGCTGTGAAAAAAGAGGTTTTCCTCAACCTCAAAAATGGAGTGCAAAAGACCGGTATAAGGTCTGTAAATTACTTGTGTTAAAATTTGGCATATATTTTTTTCTATAAAGTTTCTATTTTATTTTTGTACTAATATTTAGATATGTTATTTGCAAGGATGTAATACAAGTAAACATTCGCCTCCAAAATGCATCTTTTATGTGTATTTTAAATTTGTAGAGTGTCATGATTTATATTATGACACAAAGTGAAGATGATGGTGTTATAGATCCTTTTATAAAAATTACTGAATTTAAAATACTTGGTAAGTTATGAAAATATATAAAACTTCTTTTACATATTTTTATTAGTATGTATATATATAAACAATAATATTTTTTTGTAATAGATCATGCTTCAAATGGCGAGTGGCTATCACTACTGAATTTGATATGGGATATCAATGGTAAAGCTCAACTACAAAATTTCAAAGGCTTGGAAATAGGGAAATTAACATCAAACCTTCAAAATTGGGATGTAAGATGTGGATTTCCCCATTTCCAATTATAATTGATATTCCTTATCAAATTTAGTAGTGCTAGCTACTCCTCGCCATTTGTAGCATGATCTATTACAAGAAAAATATTAATGTTTATATATATACATATTGATAAAAATATGTAAAAGAAATTTTATATATATTTTCATAACTTACCAAGTATTTTAAATTCAGTAATTTTTATAAAAGGATCTATAGCACCATCATCTTCACTTTGTGTCATAATATAAACATGACACTCTGCAAATTTAAAATACACATAAAAGGTGCATTTTGGAGTGAATGTTTACTTGTATTACATCACTGCGCCAAATAAAATATCTAAATATTAATACAAAAATAAAATTGAAATTTTATGAAAAAATATAAGTCAAATTTTATCAGAAGTAGATTTAAAGACCTTATGATAGCTATAAGCTTGAGAAATCCTTATCCTAATATACCGGTCTTTTGCACTCCATTTTTGAGGTTGAGGAAAGCCTCTTCTTTTTTTCACAGCGTTGTATTTTAAGACATCACAGAATGTCGTTTTATTCACTTGTTTTCTCAGGAATATTTCTAGAGGTTGTCCACATTTTTCTACAGTCACAAAAAATTGGAAATCATTTTGCACTCTGAACACTGGTACTATTGGAGAAGCAATGTTAGGGTGCGGCCAAATATTGGGATTCATATGCATCTCATAGAAATTATCAGCATTATCTAGTCTTTCAAACCCTTACACTAACACACTCGTGCCCACCTTGACTTTGAATGAAATTATTTAACTGATTAAATTGCTTGGCATTTTATTTTGGATTTGTATATTATTATTCTGGGCAATGTTTTTTTAATGTTACATATGATATAAACATAAGGTCCCTCGGATAACATTGCAGAAAAACATACTAATGGTTAATGAACCAAAAGTTGGGAGTTATGATTTTTCGGTGCCTTGTTGACCCAATTAATGTTATAAGCTATGGGTGTTGATTGGGCGTCGTATTATTATGGTCTACACCTAATTTGCTTCTATATGATAGAATGATTACTTCATCATTTGAGGTAGTGACCTTAGGCAAATAGGTAGGGTGCTATGCAATAAGTACATGTTTTGAGAACACTTATAGAATGATCACTGTCAGTTTAAAAGGTAGTTTTATTACGATGCACTTATTTTCCTTTGACTTGAGAGGTTTGTATAAATTAATTAACTATTCATTTAAGTTTGATATTGTTAATTGATGACACCGAATCAAAGGCTATACACCGACATGTTGGGTAATATGAATGGTAATTAATTTATATAGGTGCTTAACATGAAATCCACCATTCTCAAAGTGAGAAAGTATATTCAAGTAATTCTTCCTATTAACTTTGGACCAAAAGAAAACTGGCTTGTAATTTTTCATAAAAATATTTTTTACATGTAAATTGCAAAAGTACTATTTTTGAAAAGTGCTTTTGGGGTCCAATTAGAAGAAGGGAAAATTTAGGCTCTACTTGGAAGAGCTTTGGAATTGTAATTCCAACTCTTGGTTTGCACGTGGTGTTTGGTTGTAGTCGGGCAGGAAAATTTGGCTGACCCGGTCGTACCTTTGACGTCTGGCCGGTTGACCGAAATAGTGTACGGTTTTTTTTTTTTTGCACCTATTTTTATATTTTAATTAAAAAAAATTTCAGACTTTTTTTAAATTTTTTTTTATGAGCTTTTAATAGGATTTTGGATTGTGTGTTTGGTTATGAGTTGTAAGTTTTTGAATTAAATATCATGTCACATCATTCATTTCAAACTCAATTCAAAACTCTTTCCAAAACTCAACCAAACAAATTTTCCACACTCAAAATCATAATTCCAAAACTTACAAACTCAAATTACAATTATATTCTCAAATCATATTTAGAAACTCTATCAAACGCTACCCTTAGAATTCCTCTACATGAGCTAGGGTTTTTTGATAGTGATGAATTTGTCCATGCCTAGTATAGCTCATGTGACCAATTGTGAGAAAGGGCCTCACTTGTAATTCTCTACTTTTTGGGATTTAATTGTAACGTGTTGATGGACACTATTGCAATTAGTGGAAGTTCTATGAGATTATTTCATTTTTACCCCTATACTTTGTCACGATTTTCAATGACCCCCAGACTATTATTGTCACGCGTACCCCCATACTATTTAAATTACTATCAATTTTGCCCTTGTCGTCAGATTTGAATCAGAAAATGTTAAAAAAATTACATTTTAGCCCCAAATTTCAAAATAAAGATGCAAACCTACCATTTCCTACCAGCAAACCACCACCACCAACCACCACTTCAAGCCCTTCTATCTCCTTCGTCATAACTCCGTTTCATCTCATTTTTACATCGTTAGATTCAACTCACGGTCTAGTTTTCGTATCACATCTCACAAGTTTCGTTCTTCCTCTTTTTGCATGCTATCGGAGCTCCGAAAGTTGATAAAAAAAAAAAAAAGACTTTTCTTCTTGTTTTCGACTTTTCTTCGAGCCATCTTTCTCGATTCTTGACGATTCTACTTCATTCTTTCGCCATTCTCTTCACCTCACTTCCTACTTCGCCCTACACTACCTCGCTTTCTCACTTCTTCGTGTAATGGGCGATTTTGGTATGCCGAAAGTTGTCTGAAAACTAATTTCAAAAATTCCGAAACATTCATCCTTTGTTTCTTTCTCCTCCATCTTCCTCATTCTTCTTTTTCTTCTTCACTTATAACATGATGTAGAGCATGGTTCTAGGGGGTAACCGACCACTTGAACCACCAACTTCATCAACTTCTCTAACATCAGCACCTGAACCACCAACTTCACCAACATCACCACCCTGAACAAAACACACCAAACGTGACTTTCAACATACAACCCACCGAAGACTTGTCATCACAAAGATTTGTCGCAAACGAGGACCTAGTTTTTGTTGTGATTATATTGTATGAAATTGGTATTATTGATTTAAAAGTGATGTTGCAATTGAAAGTCATGTATTTGTATTCAAGCTTTGAGAAAACTATTTTCTCTCTCATCTATATATAGTTATATATGTTTTTTTTTTTTACTATATATATATTTTTCTAATTTTAAATGGTGATTGGCGTGTTCATATATTTATTGACAATAGAGATTGTGATAAATTTTCAGTTGAAATTAGAAAAAATATGACATGTTCCATAGATTTAACCCACACGGGTAGCTCAGTGATTAATAGCGTTGAATGTGGTTTTCTAATAATAGATAATTTCTTGACGTCTCTTGGTCCAGTTTCATGAGGTGCAACACATTCGGAATTAATCACTGGTTGTATAAGATTTGGAGAACGTTTGGTATGTTGAAAATTGGAATGGAATGCCAATGCCTTTTTTAGTTTTGTATTATCTTCTCATCACCACCCAAACCACCTTCACTACCACCATGAGCATCACCATCACCACCACCTTTCAAACACCAAACCCACCTCTTTTACAAGCAGATTCCATTACTACTACCTTCAAACTCCATGACCACCATCATCGCGAGCGCCGTGGCCATCGCTAGACCGCCACCACCACCATCACCAGCTCCATCTAGAACCAAGTTTCACATCATTTTATAAGTGAAGAAGAAGAATGAGGAAGATGGAGAAGAAAGAAACAAAAGATGAATGTTTTGAAATTTTCGAAATTAGTTTTCGGACAACTTTCGGCATACCGAAACCGCCCATTACACGAAAAAGTGAGAAAGCGAGGTAATGTAGGGCGAAGTAGAAGTGAGGTGAGGAGAATGACGAAAGAATGAAGTAGAATCGTTAAGAATCGAGAAAGATATGAAGTCCGAAAGATGGCTCGAAGAAAAGTTGAAAATGAGAAGAAAAGTCTTATTTTTTTTTTATCAACTTTCGGAGCTCCGATAGCATGCAAAAAGAGGAAGAACGAGACATGTGATACGTGATATGAAAACTAGACCATGAGTTGAATCCAACGACGTAAAAATGAGGCGAAAAGGAGTTTTGAGGAAGGAGATAGAAGGGCTTAAAGTGGTGGTTGGTGGTGGTGGTTTGCTGGTAGGAAATGGTGTGTTTGCATCTTTATTTTGAAATTTGGGCCTAAAATGTAATTTTTTTAACGTTTTTCATTTCAAATCTGACAGCAGGGGCAAAATTGATAGTAATTTAAATAGTATGGGGGTACGCGTGAAAATAAGAGTAGTCTGGGGGGTCATTTAAAATCGTGTAAAAGTATAGGGGTAAAAATGAAATAATCTCAAGTTCTATATTATCTATTTAAAAGATAATTACATGAAAAATTGGATAAGTTGTATCTTGCAAATTCAAAATAAAATATACATATTTTATTTTATCCCCACAACTGAAAGATAGAGATCCCTATCGTGTAAAATATATATATCAGATGTATTTGATACAAAAATTAGCCATCAGAATTTTTAAAGTCTGTAGAAAAATACAAAAGTAAAAGCAAGAGGGGGCAATGTGAATCACTTTAAAGGCACGACGCTTGGATCGCTTGGTGAGATACTAACACAACACGCTTGGGATTGAAGTATTTTGGATTGTGTAAATAGGTGGTGTTTCTTTGAAAGATTATTTTTTCAAATAAAATTTTTCCCAAACTTTCATTGGTATCAAAGCCACACTACTTTGATTACATGAGTCTATATTTTTGTTTTTCATTTTGATGAAAATATTAAATATTCATATTGTCTTGGGTGATTGCCGATTATATAATTTGTGAATATATAATTTATTTTTTTCCTTGTATTAATCGTTCATTAAAAATATAAATGAATAAAAATGAAAGGGGGCCAAAATAGTAAGCAGGAAGAAGAAGAAAAAAAAGGACTGAAAAAAAAATCGGTTTGTTGTAGACATGATTACAGGTTCAAATCAGAACTTCATGATGGGCCGAAAAAAAAGGGGCGGCTGGTTTCTGTAAGACACTGCAGCGATTATTTTTTATTTTTTGTTTTTTTGTTTTTGTTAGTTTATTGATAACATAAAAATTAGTTAGTTATAAATGTTATTGGTATCCCATTTTAATGATTAAGTGTTAAATAGGATTATTTTAAGAAAATAAAATCTATGGCCCTCCTTTGCTGGTAAATAAAAATTCTAATTAATTGAGATTTAATTGATACCAAAAGGGTTGGTTGGGTTTTAATTAATTAGTTTGTTTTATTTATTTTGTGAAAAGTATAAGTATGACTAGTGGGAGTGTCGGTTAAAATGAAGGCATAATCTTACATGTTCATGCTATGTATCTAAACAATGGTTTGCACTTAGACAAATATTATCTGGTAATCAAAAGGTGTCATATGAGTTGATTTGGAGGCTAAAAGAAAAATTGGGAGTTATAAATAAATTTAATTTTTCTAAAAGAAAGAAAAATGATAACATGAGATGATATTATGATGGGCAGTAGCTATCCACCCATTCATGGTATGTTCATTTATTTCAAAAGAAATTTTTGTACATGTAGGATTGGTTTCCCAATGCTCACTATGAATGTTTTAAATATAAGTGTTATATTTGTGGGGTTATAAATTGTTTATGATTGTTTGAATGATAATTCTAGTGAGCATTACCATAGTAGATTAAAACCCCCATCCTACGGATTTATATACAATGCAATACTTATATTCATTTTTGGGGGAAGGAGAAAGCAAAGAGAGGGTGGAATAAGCATGATGTTTTCGGTGGTGGGAGATTTTATGATTTTTGATGGTGGAGAATGATTTATTTAAGAGAGATTGAGGGGAGTGAATGATAAAATAAAAAGGAGGTGTTGGAGTGGGGTTCAAAATGTAAAGAGTATACAGGAAAATATACTATACACACTATAGATACATCATGAGGAGATAAGATAGAGGAAGTTACAGGAAAATGACTCCACTTTTTCATACCTTGCGCTATAACAAATATGGGCTCAGCCTTGCTTGCAATTGAGCTTGGTTTTATGGGACCAAATTATTCAATATCAACCGCTTGTGCTACCTCCAATTATTGCTTCTATGCTGCTGCCAATCACATTCGTCGAGGTGAATTGCATTGATTTTGTTGTCTATCTGAGTTCATTTGTGGAAATACATGAATAGTGTATTTAATGTTTTCTTTAAGAAATATAGTTGAACATATAATTACAAAGCAATGTACAACTACTACTACATTTCTAAACCTTGTGGAAGTTGATTATTGTCCTACCGTGTATAAAATGAATTGTTTTTGTTTCCAAAAATAGACCTTCTGCTTTTGAATTTGTGGTATCAACATATTCCATCTCGTTTATCTTTATGATATCAAGTTTTCATATTTATGCTTCATAGTATGACAATAATTTATGATCACAATTCAGATTGCACACAGCCTTGATTCTACTGAGAGGTTTGCGCTCTGTAAGCTTCCAGGATCATTGGACTAAGGATGACTTTAAATGTAACTATATGACGCGGAGGGTTCTTTAAGTTAAAGTTTAATAAGCAAGGTGCTTAAGCACATGCCTTTGCTACAGGTTTATGAAAGCATTGTAGTTTTTGATCGTTTGTGGAGCCATTCATGTCACATACTTTGGAACAAAGTAGTTGAGTTTGTGAGCTCCCCTATTAATTTTAAGTAATATGTCCCTGATGTTGTAGCAAGCTTTGTTTGTTGGTTTTGACTATATATTGGCACATTAAAAATAATTTGAGATAACTGTTAAAGTTTGTAAGCCGGATCAGTATTCTTGTTTTTACATTTAGAAAGTATTGTTAGTTCAACAAAGGAACTCTATTCAGTGGCTATCTAGGAGACAGCCCAGCAGCTTAGGTCACATTCACCTTCCATCTTTTTGTGCGTTAGTGTATTTGGGCATTACAGCTAGAACCTCTCTAGTATATAATTTAAATAGGATGTCATAATTGAATAATGCTTGGAGAATGAGTTTGGAAAGAAAATGATATTTTCTTGGGCATTAACGGTATTATTTTGCTTAATGTATCTGTTGGAATAAAACCGACACGGTTAGAAATGAACCTTGAGAGGTTACCGAACGTGATTGTGATATGAAAACTAGTGTAGTTGTTCATATTTAATGAGATGTGGAATAGATTGTATTTCTCGGAATTTTTGGAATTTAATTGTTTAAATATCTGTTTAGAAATATCTATTTTGGGCTATCAGTGGAGGATAGCCATGATTGTTGTAGAAATGCACGAGACTTAGGTAAATTGAACGACATTTCTCATTTGTTGCATTGGACATTGCATTACATTCATTTCATTGGAAATGTATCTGTTTGTGAAAAGATGAATACTTGGTGAATTTGGATAGGGGGTGTAGAACCGCGCGGTTAGGTGTCGAGCCTTCCAGTTTACTGATAAAAATGACAGTGTAGTGCATTAGGGCCTACTTGCAGACTCACCTAGATATTCACAGGGCCCGTATTCATATAACAGATATGATTTAAAATGAAAATGGTTTTATATTTGTTGTTGTATCTCAGCATTGCATGCTTTATAAAAAGAGAGATAAACTGTTTTATCATGAGCATGGCATGATCATACTCCTCTTTAGTTTGTCATTGTTCATATGTTGTGTAGTATATCTCTACTGGGCTGTGGCTCACCCTATAAGGGAAACCATTTCAGGTACAAGTGCTATGCCCCGCCAAGGCATTGACTTAGGAGGACTCGAAGCTGAGGCTTCATTTTTGTTTTATTGTTATTTGTTGAATGTAAGCCCAGAACTGTATTTGTGTTGAGTTGAAACTCCATTTTGTGTAACCAATAATGTTCTTGGATAAATTAGTAAGTCTGTAGGACACTTATTATCTGTTTGGCTTCCATTTCATACTTGTTGTAAAATGCATGTTTGGGATTAGAACTGGGGCATTGAGATGTGAACAACATGTATTTGGCATTTGGGATTTAATAGAAATGGGTGTATGGATTAGTTAGCTATATATATGTGTTTGTCTATCAGGTGGGTTTTGTTGCATAAATAGATTTATCATGCTCAATTTTCGGGGCGTTACACTGATGAACAACGTGAGGCTGCTAGTAAGTGGCATGAGGCGGATGGTGTTGCAAAAGCAGCATGAGGGTTGAAAGAAATGTTTGGAGAACAGAGCAGAAGTGCATGCCAAATTGCCATGAAAGGTTTGATGTCCACCAAAATGGTGGAAGGTACTCCAGTACGGGAACATGTCCTGAAAATGATATCTTTCATTTACATATTGGAAATTTTGGGTGCAGATATTGAAGGTGAAACTAAAATTGATGCGATCCTTTCATCTTTACCAGATTCTTATAATCAATTCATTTTGAGTTACAACATGAATAAGATGATCGTTGCACCATCAGAGCTACTAAATATGTTGCAAGCAACAAAGGATCTTATTAAAGAGCCAACCCACTGTAATGATGGGTGAGAAGGAAGGTCCAAGAAAATTCAAGCCTAAAGGCAAGAATAATTTTAATAAGAAATCTATTGGCTCTAAGTTCTCTGGAAAACAAGGTATTTTTATAAAGGGCATTGATAAAAAGAAAAGCAAAGGAAATTGTTTGTATTGCGAAAAGCTTGGCCATTGGAAGAGAAATTGCCTGTCATTATTTGGCAACGCTGAAAAAGGACAAACCTTCGGAAGGTATGTTAAATTTGTTTATTATTGAAACCAATTTATTGATTGGTCCTCCTAATGCTTGGTGTGTAGACTCTGGTGTGACCTCACATATTTGCAATTTGTTGCAGGGGTCAAGGAGACCAGAAGGCTTAAGGAAGGGGAGATGCTAATAAAGTTGGGAACAAGTGTAACAGTTGCTATAGTTTCTATAGGAACTTCTTATTTAGAATTATCATTTAATAGGACTATAGTTTTAAAAGATTGTCTATTTGTGCCAAATGTCCGTAGAAATTTAATTTCTGTTTCAAAGTTAATTTCGTTGGGATATTGTTTCTCCTTTTCTTTGAAAGTTGTTATTAAGCACAATAATAAATTTGTGGTTTTTGGCATTTTAATAGATGGTATTTACTTTATTAGTCCTATTGATAATTCTATTAATTTGTGTTGAGAATGATATATCCACCGCTATGTTACCCTCAAAAGAAAAAGGGATGTAATTCAGACTTACATGTGGCACTTGAAACTTGGTCATTTCAATTTAGAATGTCTAAATAGATTAGTCAAGGATGGACCTTTAGATTTTTTTAAAATTGAGTCTTATCCAATTTGTGAGCCTTTCTTGCAAGAAAAAATGACTAAAATTTCATTTCTAAGAAAAGGAATTAAAGCCACAAAAGCTTTGGGATTAATACACAGATGTTTGCGGTCCAATAAATCACATGGCAAGAGGTGGTTTTTACTATTTCATTACATTCACCGATGAATATTCTTGATATGGTTATTTGTACCTAATGAAACATAAGTCTGAAATCTTTTAAAAGTTCAGGGAATTTCGTAGTGAAGTAGAAAAGTAACTTGGAAAAAGCATCAAAGCTCTTCGATCAGATCATGTGGAGAATACCTTTTAGATGATTTTCGAAATTATTTAAAATAGAATGGTATCATATCTCAATTAATCCCCACAGGCACATCACAAAATAATGGGGAGGCAGAAAAAAGAAATAGAACCTTATTAGATATGGTTCGTTCAATGATGAGCATGTCAAACTGCCAATTTCCTTTTGATTTGCATTATAAACTGCTATTTATTTGTTAAATAGAGTTCCTACTAAATCAGTTCCTAAAACTCCATATAAATTATGGACTGGGAAAAAAGCCTAGCCTAAAGCATATTAGGATATGGGTTTGTCTAGCACATGTGAAAAAGCAAAATGTTGATAAACTGGAATTGAGAACTGATAGATGCATTTTCCTTAGATATCCTAAGACCGCATTTGGTTACTATTTTTATAATCCTAAAGGACAAAAAATTATTGTTAGCAGAAAAGAGGATTATATTTTCAATGAAAATAGAACAAGAATTGTCCTTGAAGAAGTAACTGACATTTCAATTGATGGGGCAAGTAGTCAAAGTGAAGGACAAAATAAGTAAGCCCATTGAACCAATTGTTGCACAAGAACCTCAGCGTAGTAAAAGGATTATTAGATCTCCAGTTAACTTATCGCTATTAAATGAGATTTATCAGATAGAATCAGAATTGTCTGATGATGATCCATTTACATACGAAGAGGCAATTAAAGACAAAGATGTTGGGCATTGGCAAAAAGACATGGAATCTGAAATGGATTCAATGTATTCTAATAAGGTTTGGACCTTAGTAGATAAACCTGAGAGCATTAAACCCATAGGTTGCAAATGGGTATATAAAAGAAGATTAGGACCCAATGGAAAGGTAGAGACCTACAAAGCAAGACTAGTGGCGAAAGGGTATAACCAAAGAGCTGGTATCGATTATGAATAAACTTTTTCGCCAATAGCCATGCTAAAGTCCGTAAAGATTCTTTTGTCAATTGTTGCACACCATGATTTTGAAATTTGGTAAATGGATGTTAAAACCACATTCTTGAATGGCTATATTGAAGAAGAAATTTATATGCACCAACCAGAAGGTTTTACATCTCATGGTGAAGAAAATAAAGTGTGCAAATTAACGAGGTCCATTTATGGCCTCAAGCAAGCGTCTTGGAGTTAGAATATTTGTTTTGACGAGGCAATCAAATCGTTTGGTTTTTTGCAAAATATGGATGAACCTTGTGTTTACAAGAAGGTCAATGGGAGTGCCAAAGTATTTTTGGTTCTCTATGTTGATGACATACTACTTATTGGGAATGATGTAGGAGTAATGTCATCATTCAAAGTTTGGTTATCTAATCACTTTGCAACGAAAGACCTTGGTGAAGCTAGTATATACTTGGGATCAAATTGTTTAGAGACCGAAAGAAAAGATTACTTGGTCTTTCACAAGTCAATTATATTGACGAAGTCTTGGCAAGATTTAGCATGCAAGATTCCAAGAAAGGGTTCCTACCCTTTAGGCATGGAATTCGTCTCTCTAAGGGAATGGCACCAAAAACACAGGAGAGAGAGAAAATGAGAAATATTCCTTATGCTTCGGCAGTGGTAAGTCTCATGTATGCAATGTTTTGTACTAGGCCTGACATTTGTTACATAGTGAGCATTGTGCATAGATACCAATCCAATCCAAGTCCAGAGCATTAGACAGCAGTGAAACACATTTTGAAATATTTGAAAAGGACTAAACACTATTTTCTAGTGCTTGGTAGTTTTAATTTGGTTGTTGAAGGTTACATTGATTCAGATTTTCAATCTGATATCGATGATAGAAAATCCACTTCTGGATTTGTGTTCACTCTTGGAAAGGGAGCAATAAGTTGGAGAAGTTGCAAACAAGATACTACTGCAGATTCTACAATTGAAGCAGAGTATATGGCTACAAGTGAAGCTGCAAAGGAAGCTATTTGGATTCGCAAGTTCATTCAAGAACTGGGTGTTGTCCTAACAATTGAATCTCCTATAATTGTTTATTGTGACAACACTTGCGCTATTGCACATGCTATTGAGCCTAGGGCTCATCGAAGGACAAAGCACATTGAGCGTAGATTTCACTTGATGCAAGATATCATCCATAGAGGAGATATGTCAATAGCAAAGATTGCATCAACTGAAAATGTTGTAGATCCTTTCACAAAAGCCTTAAATGAAAGGTTTTTTAGAAGCACTTGGAGATGATGGGTATTAAATACATGTGCAATTGGTTTTGAGTGCAAGTGGGAGAATGTTAGCATTTGTGCCCTCAAAAACCAATTTGTTGACTTTATTAACTGATTAAATAAATTGTTGGCATTTTATTTTTCATTTTTGAATATTATTATTTTGGGTAATGTTATATGTGATGTGAACATAAGGTCCCTTGGGTAACATTGTAGAAAAACACGCTAATGGTTAATGAACCAAAAGTTGGGAGTTATGATTTTTCGGTGCCTTGTTGACCTAATTAATGTTCTAGGCTATGGGTGTTGATTGGGCATTGCACTACTATGTCTTACACCTGATTTGCTGCTATATGATAGAATGATTTACTCCATCATTGAGGTAGTGACCTTAGGCAAATATGGTAGGTGGGTATGCAATAAGTACATATACTAAACAGGATCGGTTTTGAGAACGCCTATGGAATGATCACTGTCAGTTTAAAATGTAGTTTTATTACAATGCACTTATTTTCCTTTGATATGAGAGGCTTGTATAAATTAATTAACTATTCATTTAATTTTGATATTGTCAATCAGTGATGCCAAATCAAAGGCTATACACGGACATGTTGGGTTATGTGAGTGGTAATTGATTTATATAGGTGCTTAACATGGAATCCACCATTCTCAAAGTGAGAAAATATATTCAAGTAATTCTTCCTATTAATGTAGGACCAAAAGAAAACCGGCCTATAATTTTTCATAAAAATATTTTTATACATGTATAATTACAAAAGTACTATTTTTGAAAAATGCTTTTGGCATCCAATTAGAAGAAGGGAAAATTTAGAATTCGCCTACATGAGCTAGGGTTTTTTGATAGTGACAAATTTGTCCATGCCTAGTAGCTCATGTGGAATATAATTTGGTGGAAGGAAGTTTGTGACCAATTGTAAGAAAGGGCCTCACTTGTAATTCTCTACTTTTAGGGATTCAATTGTAACGTGTTGATGGACATTATTGCAATTAGTGGAAGTTCTATATTATCTATTTAAAAGATAATTAAATGAAAAATTGGATAAGTTGTATCCTGCAAATTCAAAATAAAAGATACATATTATATTTTATCCCCAAAACTGAAAGATAGAGATCCTTATGGATCCCACCTACATGCAAACTCTATCATGTATTGTGTATATATCAGATGTGTTTGATACAAAAATTGGCTATTAGAATTTTTAAAGTCTGTAGAAAAATACAACCAAAAAAGAAAGAAAGCAAGAGGGTGCAATGTGAATCACTTTGGAGGCGAGACATTTGGATCGCTTGGTGAGAAACTAACAACAACACGCTTGGATTGAGGTATTTTAGATTGTGTAATCAGGTGGTGTTTCTTTGAAAGATTGTTTTTTCAAATAAAATTTTTCCGCAAACTTTCACATCATAGATTTCTAAGAATTGATTTCATGCTTTGAAGAAACAAGAACAAGGTTTTGAAAATCATGAGCTCATGAAGTTTGATTCTAATTTTGACAAATTAAAGGAGTTTTGATGTAAATGGTTTGAAATTGGGTTTGACATGAAGAAAATTAATTAAATATAAATTTGGACGAGCTAATGAGTAAATTATGATTTGAGATTGACAATCAAGAATTGGTTTGATTTTGATAAATATTTGGACATGCAAATGCTTTTCTAAGAGTTTTATGGCTTTAATTTCATATTGTAAAGAAAAAGAGAAAAAGTTTTGCAAATATTGCATGCATGGGATTTTTAGCTTTAATCACGCAATTAAAGAGGTTTTAAGGCAAATGATTTGGAAATTGATCATGCGTTTATATTTCTTCATGAAATTACATAATTTAAGAAGGGTTTTGCATGAGGTTTGGTAAGAATTTGAGTAAGTGAAGCTTTGATCCTTGATGAACTTTTGAATAGCACAAAAACCCAAAACCATACGTGCGGTTGTGAGCCCGCACATTCAGTACGAACCAAAACATGGTCACAGTTTCTAAAATAACCGCACATGTGGCTGGGACTCCCACACGTGCAGAACATAGTGAATGTGTGTTTTGATCTTCTTTTGACCTTCGAACACCCCTACGCATATATTAAGACTAATCGGGAAATAAAATATACTTTGAAATCGACTCCAATTAAACTAATTGAATGAAGGAAACTAAAGTTAGCTAAGTGCTTTCTTTTTATCAAATTGTGTATTATGTAGGGCGGTCATACGAGGAGACTTACCGGAACCAGACTCACTGTGAGCAATGTCTTTGTAAAGATATTTTTGTATAAATGGTATTGAAAATGTTATAACATGAGATGTTTTATGAAATTTGTATATTGTCTATGAAATGTTCTGATATGATAAATGCTCTGATACAAGTATTTTCTGAAATGATGAGATATGCTATGAAATTCCAAAATGCTTATGATATGATAAGTTTTACCGAAATTATGTTGTGCTAAGAATGAATGAGTTTTTCCTTTTGTTTATCTGTTGTGGCATCCTCTAGTAAATTCTCGATGATGTTATATATTGGACCTGAGGTTGTTCTGCCATATTTGTCATATGTTGGACCTGAGGTCATTCTGTTACAGCTGTTATATATTGGACCTGAGATCGTTCTGCCAGATATTGGACTAGAGGTCGTTCTGCCATGTATTGGACCAGAGGTTGTTCTGTTTATTTTTCTTAATGCTATTGGATGTACCACATAGTTTGCTTAACTTTGAGAAGTTTGATGAAACTTATGTATGTTATATCTCTGAACGATGTTTTGAATATGATAAGAATGTTTTCAAAATTTTGGAACTCATTCATTAACTCTTTTATATTGATGTTTCTCATTGGGCTTTAGCTCACTCTCTTCCTTTATATGTATGTAGGTATTCAACAAAAGTTTCAAGTTTAGAGTTTTTCTTTTGTCAACCTTTGTGAAGCTTTTGGAAATGTCACCCGAGCCGAGGCCCTTCATTTCCTTCTTTGGAAAGTTTTTAAGACGTCGAGATTTGTAAATTTATAAATGTAAATGTTGTTGGATGTATATATATATATATATGTTATGTGTATTTAATAATATATGTATGCATTTGTTATATCATTTATGCATTGCTCAATGGACGAAATTATTTTTGTTGCTTCCACTTCAAGCCCCATTATACTTAAATATTTTGTGATTTGTTAAGAAGGCTGTAATAACCGTGACACGTATTATGCTGTTAATTGTTAATTTTGAATGTTACTTAAGTGCTTAATGTGAATTTCGATGTTAATTATGTGTTTATTATGATTTTTGTCTTCATATCTGTTAAATGTAGGAATATCTGTTGTGAATTCTGTTAGGAATTGAAATTTAAGGCCTTAACGGTGATAGAAACCGAAATTGACTAGTCTAATAGACTACTTGGAATATTTAGAATCTTATGGCAGATTTAATTAGAATTTGATTCAGAACAAAATAATTAGAATTAAGCTAGATTAATTAGCTTAAACTAATCTAGACTATATAAATAAAATATGAGCTTATTGAATTCATTTTCTTCATCATCTTTTGAGCTAAACACTTGTAGAGAGAAAGTGAGAACATCACCTAGAGAGAGAGGGAGGAGTATTGAAAGGATTTGAAGGAGAATAGAAGAATCGACTCAAGAATTTGCTAAGGAGAGCTCAATTAAAGGCCCTAGGTAAGCTTTTGAACCTTAATTTAGTAAATTAAGTCACTAAAGATGTGAATTTAAGAGGATTATGTGATTAAATATAAGAATTGAGCTTAGGATGAGGAAATTGGTGCTAATTCACACATGTGTGCATAATTCATCACCCTAAGTTAGAATTTCATCAATTCTTTACATACGTGAGGCTATACTTGCCAAGTTTTGAGAATTCATCATGATTTTTCACTTACTATCTCAGTTGTTCATGTTTTGACTCAAATTCATTATATGCATGTTTTAAGTATGAAGTTGTAAGCTTGATTTTGAAGAATTAACAAGTTTTGAACTTTGATTTTGCAAATTGGCATTGTGTCTATGTTCTTGGGTGAGTTTCTAAGTGTTTTGAGCCCACTTTGACACCATCCAGTACTTTTGCAATCAGACCACACCGCTCGAGCAACCAAAGGTGCGCTCGAGCGAAGTGCCCTGTTTCCAGCATTTTTGAAACACACTCCCGTTTGCAAGTTTTCATCCTCATGCTCTCATTGGCATCATTGGGCATTGTATAGGCATTCTTAATAAGAAACTGAGTTAGAAATACATTAAAAGAGGATTGGAATAATTAGAACATTGCTTGGAAACATGTGTTTCAATGTAACTCTGTTATGTGGTTGTGCAGGTTATACGCTATGTTCTGACCAACTTGTCTGAGGAGCCATCTGTGAGTAATAACTTTGTAAAATTAAGTTTGTTTAAAATTATTTTCAGAATTACAAGTTATGTTATGTTTCAAAACTGATAATTTATGTAATGAATGAATGATTGTCCTTTTCTGAAATGTATTCGTGGCATCCTTTAGTATTTGTTTATGTTATCTGTTATCAGAGATCTCTGTTGGTTCCAACTCTTGGAACTATCTGTCTAACCTCAATGGTTATCTATTTTGATTATGCATAATCATCTATCTAATTTGTTCTGGTCTTATATGATCATCTGCTCTATTTTGCTATTGGATGTACCACGTATGTTTGTTACAAGTATGAGTATGTTTCTGTTATGAACTAAAACTCTGATTCAGGAATTTATACTTTGGACATTATTCATTAACCTTTATGTTGTTGTTATTCATTGGGCTATAGCTCACCTTATCTATATATGTATGTAGGTGATCATGCGCAAGACCAAGCTTAGAGACGTTTGTCTGAACTCTGTTTTTGTAAAGCCAACCTTTGTGCCTCACATCGAGGTTTCGAAAATGTCAAGTGTCAAGGCTTCTTGTGTTTGTGGAGTTATCCCTCTTAATATATAATTAAGTTGTTTTGAAGGGAGATGACAATGTTTCTGTATATAGGGTTTTAACCCTTATCTCATGACAGTATTATATGTATAATATTATGATGTTACGTTTATGTATGTATATATTTTTGCAAGTTTCTTCTGTCTCATAAAAGTTTGCACAACTCATTGGACGTTATATTTTAATTTGAATGCTTCTGCAAGCCCCTATAATTATGTTTCTATCTAAATAGGCCTTTGGTAATTACGGATTACTGGCCAGTCACCTCACTAATCCCTTGGGGCGGGGATTGGGTGGTGACAAAGGCAGTAGATAATCTATGATTACTGGCTGTCACCACTGTAACCTCTAGAAGTGGGTTGAGGTCATGATAAAGTGGTATCAGAGCACGAATTACTTTCTTACACACTTGTTCATTTTAGCATTAAGAATTTGTAGAATGAAATTTTAGGAATGCTTTCACGTTATGAATGTGTTTGTGCTTAAGTGTGTTATATGTAATCTAAGTTTAGTGTTGAGACTTAAGAGTTGAGAAGTATTGTGGGAATTTGATATTGCAAGGAATTAGAATCTTTGATGGGAGTTATTTGGTTATATGTATATCAGATTTTGGGAATGTTGGAGAAAGTCGAAGTGCTATAGGAATTATTTGATAATCAAATGAAGTGTATGAGATTATGGTGATAGTGATATAATTGTTTGGTATGTAAGATGGTCTATTGTTTTAGCAAGGAATCTATTGTGTGAAATGTTGAACCTTAGAGTCTCATACTTTTGTTGAATAACCTTGAAAGTTCGATTGGAATCACGTTCGGCGAGCGTAATTACGAATCGGAAATTCTAAGTAAATTCCATGGGAATGAATAGGTTAGAGGAAATATCATTTTGCCCCCCAAACTTTCACAAATTTTTCAATTTGACCGCCATACTTCGATTAATATTAATTTTACACCCAAACTTTGGAAATTTTGATCAATTTAGCCCTTGCCGTCACATTCCGTCTACAATTGAAATGAATGTGCTGATGTGGCACCAAAATTCATTTGGAATTTCATTTTACCCCCAAACTATACCTTAAAAATCATTTTGCCCCCAAAATATAAAAAAAAAATTAAATATTTAATAAATAAGTTTTCTTTTCTTTTCTTTTCTTTTTTATATCTCAATAATGAGAAAATTAAAATTTAAATAATATATACTCTGCAAATATATATATATATATATATATAAATTCTCATTTAGAATTATCTTGAAACTATAAAGCATGGGTACTTCGACAAATATGTCGTACCCGTATCGGGTGCTTATCGAATTTTGAAATTTTTTTCCTACTCAATTTTGAAATTACTATTAGTAGATCAATTCTAATGAAATTAATTTGGGTAATAAACTAGTTACAATTGTGCGCGCGCACACACATAAAGTAGCTAAGAAACTTTCAGCTCAATAAGTTTCTCCAGGATCGACTCAAGATAATTTCAGACCTATGAAGCACTGGTACGGGTATGAGTACTTGTATTGGTACTATACGGGTACGTTGACACCGTAAAATCTAAAAAAAAAAGTAAGGTACAAGTATAACTTAATACATTTGTAAAAAAATATTTGTTTCTAATTTGGAATAATATAAAAAATGATTAAATGGTTTAATTTGTTAAATCCAACACACAATTGACATTTAATGTCAAAAGTATAGGTATAAGATAAACCAAAATTAAATATCATTATATTAAATAACTTACAAATCATAGCTTAATTTTAAAATCATGCTAAGCACAAAACTAAAAATGAAAAAGAAGTCTAGTAAAAAGAATTTTATCTTTGTAATAGAAGAAAATATTGTTTTGAGTGAAGTATGGCACGGCTTGGGTATATACTAGATATGTCTAGGTACGCCAAAAATTAAGAAGAAAAATTTTGAGTACATGTTTTGTGTACCTAGTACGTATGCTGAAATACCATACGTCGGTAAGTACTCGGTACGGGTACAATATGTTTGTCAAATTATTCATGCTTCATAGTCTCAAGATAATTCTAAATGAGAATTTTTATATTTTTATTATTTTCTTTACAAATGATATATTATTTAAAATTTAATTTTTTCATTATTGAGATAAAAAATTATTTATTAAATATTTAAATTTATTTTTTTAAAAATATTGTGGGGGTAAAATAAAATTCCAAATGAATTTTGGTGCCACGTTAGCACATTCCATCCAATTATAGACGAAATGTGACGACCTGGGCCAAATTGATCAAAATTTCAAAAGTTCGGGTGTAAAATTGATACTAATCAAAGTTTGGTGGTCAAATTGAAAAACACGTGAAAGTTTGGGAGGGAAAATGATATTTCCTCAATAGGTTACCTACGAATGTCCTTGTATGATTGTATGTGTTATGTTTAATTGTATATGTTATGTGTTTTATGTTATATTCTAAGTTAGTCTATATTAGCCTAAATATCATTAACCATTTTATTGTGTCTTTAGGAAGGATGGTGAAAAGTAAAAATAAAAAGAAGTTGAGTCCTTGGCAGAATGATTAGATAAAATAGAAGAAGTGCTTGAGGGTGATGGAATAAAGAGTGACCACACCATAATTTGGTGTGACTCACTTCACTCAATCTTCTCTCTCTTGAAATTCTAAAGAACCTTCCCGCAAGAATAATGAAACTATCTGTTAGTTAGTTAATGGTTTGAATTCAAACATCAAGAGACACAACTCTGATTGAACCTTGGTGACTGTTGATGTTATACCTATTCCCAAAGGTCACTTATTTGTATATAAATAAGTGATAGCAGGTTTGGAATATTACACAGATTTTGGTACTAGAAGTTTACCATTTTCTAACTTTCGGATAATCGACATTCTCGCGTGATAAACACCCTCACGGGTATTTCGATCAATTGCCATTGTTAGTTTATCTTTCAGAGGGTATAATGGAAGCTATGTAGCAATGCTATGATAAATTGCAAGATCAAAAGACGAAGTTAGGCGTGATGACAAGGAAGGAACCAAAGAGTACGTTTAAGAATTTTGTGGTAAGAGAGGCAAGTAATTCTAAGCAAGGTTGTAGACGGAGTAGGTCTGCCCCAATATGTTCAACCTGTTTCAAGTCTCATAGGGGGTTGTGACATTGGCTTACTGGAGCATGTGTTAGATGTGGAGAAATAGGGCATTAAGTGAAGAATTGTCCAAAGACTTAAGGATATCTCAAGTTATTCAATCACTTTAAAGGTTAGTACTTAATGAAGAGATCAATGGGAACATGTTAAGTACATGCAAGAAGTCTTAAGTTAGAAATTGAATATATATATGTCTTTATTTGTATTTGTCTTATTCGATTTTTGATAAATTCAGGATCCATTTACTTGGCCATCTGAAATGTGACCCCGAAATTGCTAGAATTGGTACTATATGACTAAGATTTAAACCAATGAAACTAAGCCTATTTAATGTTAGAATGAGAACAATTTAATTTATTAAGACCATATTGTCAACATTGGAAGAAAAATACTTTGACCTCTCAGAAAAGGAAGACATGGTAATTTTCGTATATGAACAATTATTAGACGCGGAATGATAATTGAGGCTTTTGCTTTTGTTTCTGTTTTGTCAAGTTTATTAAGTCTGATTACGTCATGTACTTTTGTAAACATGTTTGTGTAAGATAAGAGTTGTACACCACTTTGGTAGAATTACACTTGTATCACACCCTTTTTGAAATGTGGAAATCTTAATTGACTAAATACAAAACAGGAGTTTAGCCTCAAGACTAATTTAATAATAGTTTTTTTGTCATTTGATAATTGAAAAGAGTCATGTATGTATAAGAATTTGAATATCAATTTGCTGAATTAGAAACGACAATATGGATTATTTTAGAATGACATCAACAACTAAAATGATGAAAGTATGAATTAGTTTCAACAATCATTTGGTATAAGAAAGATTGTCAAAATAGAAAATTTTGATTTAACAAAAGTATACAGTTCGTAAAATTGTAATTAGGACAAAGGAATAGACATTGTGAAATATTTGAAATTGAAAGCAAAGATCCAACCAAAGACTAAGAAAGAAAAATTAAAAAGAAGGAAGTTTGAGATGTAAGGCGAAGATCAAGCTCAAGACCCAAAAAGAGTAGCAGGATATAATTATATTAGAGTACGTAATGGAAACAAAAAGAACAGTATCATAAATCAATTTCGAGGATGAAATTTTAAAATGAGGGAAGATTATAACACTCCGAATAATGCCAATTACAATAATTAATATTGATCACCTTTAAATGCCTCGAATCAAAATAAGCCTATTTGATTGTATGGAATAATTAAATTGATACTTGGAAAAGAATATAATTAACGAGTTGGAAAAAATAATCATTAACATGAATAAAAATATTTAATTGAATTTGATTACCTTAATTATTTAAGGAATATAATGTGACTTAATGAAAGGAAATTAAATGGAAATGAAATCCAATTGATTGGGAATATATATATATATATATATGTCAAAAATTATGAAACTTGCGAAATTAGATCAATTTTAAGAACAATCTTTGAATAAATGTTAATGGATTAAAATTAAGTTAAGAAATAATTTAAAACTTAAAATTGAAATGTTTATATATCTTAGAAATATTAATTGAGAAGCTTAATAGCATTAATATGACAGGAAGAATTTTTAATTTAGAGAGGGAAATTAAGAATTAATTCTAATTGAATGGAGTTAGACATGATTAATTTGTTATAATTCATATGTTACTTGTAAAATGTGTATAGTGATTTGTTTAATGGGGGATTATGAATTGAATTAAAAATCAAAAATCGATATGATTTAAGAAATAAGTGACGAGCTTAATTGAATTGAATCAATTTAATGTGTAGTTGTAGAGTTTTATGAGAGTTTAATTAAGAGTGCTGGGCCTATTCATTTTAATTGTTTTGCTGGAGAAAACTAGATAGAGAGTGAGTTCAATTCTTTAGAACACATTTGCTGAAAATCTTGAAGAAAAGCTAAGTAAGCTAGGAGAAGTGAAGAAATTGTCAAGAAATTGAAGCTTGAATCTTGTAGACAAGTCACCTAAAAGCTGAAATTAAGAAGTAATTGGGTTTAATTTCATGAAATTAAAAAGGAATTGGCAAAAGGATGAAAAAGTTGATCTAGGTTCATGGTTAAGGAAATAAATTTGGAAATTAATTATTTTGGATTTGATTTTCAATGTCTTGCATGAATTTGAGTTTCATTTTTACAAGTATGAACAAATTCTACAAGTTTTAATACTCTAATTGTACATACATCATAGATTTCTAAGAATCGATTTCATGTTTTGAAGAAACAAGAACAAGGTTTTGAAAATCACGAGCTCATAAAGTTTGATTCTAATTTTGACAAATTAAAGGAGTTTTGATGTAAATGGTTTGAAATTGGGTTTGATATGAAGAAAATTAATTAAATCTAAATATGGACAAGTTAAGGAGTAAATTATGGTTTGAGATTGACAATCAAGAATTGGTTTGATTTTGACAAATATTTTGACATGCAAATGGTTTTCTAAGACTTTTATGGCTTTAATTTCAGATTGTAAAGAAAAAGAGAAAGTTTTGTAAATATTTCATGCATGGGATTTTTAGCTTCAATCATGCAGTTAAAGAGGTTTTAAGGAAAATGATTTGGAAATTGATCATGTCTTTATATTTCTTTATGAAATTACATAATTTAAGAAGGGTTTTGCATGAGGTTTGGTAAGAATTTGTGCATGTGAAGCTTTGATCCTTGATGAACTTTTGAACAGCACAGTCACACTTTCTGAAATAACCGCATGTGCGGCTGGGACTCCCGCACGTGCAGAACATAGGAAGTGTCTGTTTTGATCTTCTTTTGACCTTCCGAACACCCCTACGCATATATTAAGACTAATCAGGAAACAAAATATACTTAGAAATCGACTCTAATTAAACTGATTGAATGAAGAAAACTAAAGTTAATTAAGTGCTTTTTTTTAAAATTTAATTATGTGTATTATGCAAGTTGGTCATATAAGAAGACTTACCGAAATCAGACTCACTATGAGTAATGTTTTTGTAAAAATATTTTCGTATAAATGGTTTTGAAAATGCTATAACATGAGATGTTTTATGTAATATGTATACTATTTATGAAATGTTCCAATATGATAAGTGTTTAGATACAAGTATTTTTTGACATGATAAGATGTGCTATGAAATTCCGAAATGCTTATGATAAATATTACAAAAATTATATGTTTTGGTAAGAATGAATGAGCTTTCCTTTTTGTTTATCTATTGTGGCATCCTCTAATAAATTATCCATCATGTTATATGTTGGACCTAGGATCGTTATGTCATATCTGTCATAAATTATCCATAGTTATACATACATATATTCTATATACAGTTCTAGAGAGAGAGAGAAGATGAGTATGATCGACCTGATAACTCGAGTGGAAGCGATATGCAAGAAATACGAAAAGTACAACATCGACAAGCAGAAGGAGGTCAATGTCTCCGGCGACGATGCTTTCGGTCGTCTCTACTCTGTCTTCGACTCCGACCTCGATCAAGCCCTCCAGAAATTGGAATCTGTACCAACGGAGAAAAACAGGGAATGGTTGTGGCCATCAACACCGAGATTTGACGAACCAAGGCTCGATTGATCCAGGAACTCCCCAAATTGCAACGATGCTCTTAAAAAGGTCAAAGGGCTTTCAAAAGAGGAACTTGAGGCTCGAACTGATTTAGTTTTTGCACACTGAAGAGAGGATTGAAGCGATCCCCGATGGGTCCACAAATGGAGCTAAAAAACAGGTGGATGGGCAGCTTCAGCCTCAAGCACAAAAATTAAATTTGACACTACTTCAGATAGAAGATATGATAGCGAGTACTTTCAGCAAACTGAGGAATCAAACAATTTTAGGAACGAGTATGAATGCGGAAAATGAAACAGGATGAAGGATTGGATTTATAACAAAAGGATTGGTTACATTGAAAAAACATGGCTCATGACTAAATGAGATTCTTTCAATCTGTCTGGGAATATGGCATTGGTTGATTGAAAAGAGCAATGCTACAAGCACTGAAGAAACAGTACAATGTCACAAAAGTGTACTGACCTCTCACAGTCAAGTGTGGATCATGCTATGCGTTGGGTCTGCTTGATAATCACTTATGTGTGGAAAACTCCATGCGGCACCACTGTCCTATATGTTATGAGTATCTCTTTGACTCACTGAAAGACACTACTGTTATGAAATGTGGGCACAATGCACCGTGATGTTACCTTGAGATGATGAAAGCATGACAAAATAGCGATGGTGGCAAGAATGAAAGGAAACCTCAATGAGGTTACTAATGCTTGTTAAGAAGAGGTGGGGGAAGAAGGTGGCATCAAACTCAACTCAATTTTGAACCCAAGGTTTTAGACCATAGTTCTTAAGATCAAAGTGAAGAGCTTGGTGAGAGCAACGTTTTGACCGGTGGAGATCGAAATCCAACAAAGTTGGAAATTGGGATTTTTGCTTGTTTCCTTTTCTAGCTTGAGGTAGGGATTTTTCCTACATTTCTCTATGAAATTTTACTTGATTATATGGAGTTTAGAGTTGTATAAAATTTAATTAGAATTTTTGGAAATTTTGTGATTTATTTGCTTAAAGGGGAAATTTTGAGAAAAATAAAGAGTTGATGCTCAAATTGCGAAAGTGTAAACTTGGAGTATGTTTGTAAGGTTATGAAAGAACTATATTTTAAATTTGAACAAAAACGGACTTCGACTCGATTGGTTTTGAAATTTTTACCGGTTTGTGACCAAAAGAGTATTTTTAAAGCAAACAAAGGAATCACGTTTAATTTTGGGGGCTTTTGATCAAAATAGGATGTCATAGTTGAATAATGCTTGGAGAATGAGTTTAGAAAAAAAATGATATTGACCTAAATGAGATTGGATGTTATAGCAGAAAGATTGGTTACATTGAAAAACATGGCTCATGACATAAATGAGATTTTTCAATCTGTCTGGGAATATGGCATTGGTTTGATTGAAAAGAGCAATGCTATGAGCGCTGAAGAAACAGTACAATGTCCAAAAGTGTATGACCTCTCACAGTCAAGTGTGGATCATGCTATGCGTTGGGTCTGCTTGATAATCACTTATGTGTGGAAAACTCCATGCGGCACCACGTCCTATATGTTATGAGTATCTTTTGACTCACTGAAAGACACTACTGTTATGAAATGTGGGCACACAATGCACGTGAATGTTACCTTGAGATGATGAAGCATGACAAAATAGCGATGGTGGCAAGAATGCAAAGAAACCTCAATGAGATTACTAATGCTTGTTACGAAGGTGGGGGAAGAATGTGGCATCAAACTCAACTCAATTTTGAACCCAAGGTTTTAGATCATAGTTCTTAAGATCAAAGTGAAGAGCTTGGTGAGAGCAACGTTTTGACCGGTGGAGATCGAAATCCAACAAAGTTGGAAATTGGGATTTTTGCTTGTTTCCTCTTCTAGCTTGACATAGGGATTTTTCCTACATTTCTTTATGAAATTTACTTGATTATATGAAGTTTAGAGTTGTATAAATTTAATTAGAATTTTTGAAAAATTTGTGATTTATTTGCTTAAAAGGGAAATTTTGAGAAAAATAAAGAGTTGATACCCGAATTGCGAAAGTGTAAACTTGGAGTATGTTTGTAAGGTTATGAAAGAGCTATGTTTTAAATTTGAACAAAAACGAACTTCGACTCGATTGGTTTTGAAATTTTTACTAGTTTGTGACCAAAAGAGCATTTTTAAAGAAAACAAAGGAATTACGTTTAATTTTGGGGGCTTTTGATCAAAATAGGATGTCATAGTTGAATAATGCTTGGAGAATAAGTTTAGAAAGAAAATGATATTTTCTTGGGCAATAACGATATTATTTTGCTTAATATATCTGTTGGAATAAAACCGACACGGTTAGAAATGGACCTTGAGAGGTTACCGGACATGATTGTGATATGAAAACTAGTGTAATTGTTCATATTTGATGAGATGTGGAATAGATTGTATTTATCGGAATTTTTGAAATTTAATTGTTTAAATATCTATTTAGAAATATCTGTTTTGGGCTATCGATGGAGGATAGCCATGATTGTTGTAGAAATGCATGAGACTTAGGTAAATTAAACCACATTTCTCATTTGTTGCATTAGACATTGCATTACATTCATTTCATTGGAAATATATTTGTTTTTGAGAAATGTTTGTAAAGGTATCTGTTTGCGAAAAGATGAATACTTGGTGAATTTGGATAGGAGGTGTGGAATCACGCGGTTAGGTGTCGAACCTTCCAGTTTGTTGGTAAAAATGACAGTGGTAGTGCATTAGGGCCTACTTGCAGGCACTCACCTAGAGATTCACAAGGCCCGTATTCATGTAACAGATATGGTTTAAAATGGAAATGATTTTATATTTGTTGTGCATCTCAGCATTGCATGCTTTATAAAGAGAGAGATAAACTTTTATCATGAGCATGGTATGAGCATACTCCTTTTAGTCTTGTCATTGTTCATATGTTGTGTAGTATATCTCTACTGGGCTGTGGCTCACCCTATAAGGGAAAATCATTCAGGTACAGGTGCTATGCTTCGCCAAGGCATTGACTTGAGAGGACTCGGAGCTGAGGCTTCATTTTTGTTTTATTGTTATTTGTTGAATATAAGCCCAGGGCTGTATTTGTGTTGAGTTGAAAACTCCATTTTGTGTAACCAGGAATGTTCTTGGATAATTTGTAAGCCTGTAGGGTACTTATTATCTATTTGGTTCATTTCATATTTATTGCAAAATGCATGTTTGGGATTGAACTGGGGCGTTACACGTAGGGTCGTTCTGCATGTATTGGACCAGAGGTCGTTCTGTCAATTTTGTTCTATTTTATTTTGATTTGTTCTATTTATTTTGATTAATGCTATTAGATGTACCATATAATTTTCTTAACTTTGAGAAGTTGATGAAACTTATGTATGTTATATCTTTTGAACGATATTTTGATATTGATAAGAATGTTTTCAAAAATTTGGAACTCATTCATTAACTCCTTTACATTGATGTTACTCATTGGGTTTTAGCTCACCCCCTTCCTTTATATGTATGTAGGTATTCAGTAAGAGGTTCAAGTTTAGAGTTTTGCTTTGGGAAAATTATGTAAATAGTCCCTGTAGTTTACACGATGTGTTAATTTGGTCCCTGTAGTTTCAATTTGCTCAATTTTGCCTCTTAATTTAACGGATTGTGTCATTTTAGTCTAATAAATAACGGTTGTTAAGTTAATTTAACGGAAAGTCAAACAATGTGTCAATTTGGTCCCTATATTTTCCACAATGTGTCAATTTAGTCCCTGTCAAAATCGAGAAAATTGAAACTATATGGACCAAATTGACACATCATGTAAAGTATAGAGACCAAATTGACACATTGTTTGACCTTTCGTTAAATTAACTTAACAACCATTATTTATTGGACTAAAATGACACAATCCGTTAAATTAAGGGACAAAATCGAGCAAATTGAAACTACATGGACCAAATTGGCACATCGTGTAAACGACAGGGACTATTTGCACAATTTACCCTTTTGCTTTTGTCAACCTTTGTGAAGCTTTTGAAAATGTCATCCGAGCCGAGGCCCTTGGCTGCGTCATTTGAAAAGTTTTTGAGAAGTCAAGATTTGTAAAAGTAAATGTTGTTGGATGTGTATATATGTTATGTGTATTTAATAATATATGTATGTGTTTTTTATATCATTTATGCTGTAACGCCCCGAAAATAAACCAATATAATTCAACTACATTGGTCAAACCTGCCAACTTTCTTGAGCCTAGATCATTATCTCGACTGAAGAAGAATAGTGTTGGTCAAACATGCCAACTTACTTGAGCCTAGATCCTTATCTCGACTGAAGAAGAATAGTGTTGGTCAAACATGCCAGCTTTCTTAAGCCTAGATCCTTATCTCGGCTGAAGAAGAAAAGTGTTGGTCAAACCTGCTAACTTTCTTGAGCCTAGATCCTTATCTCGATTGAAAAAGAATAGGGTTGGTCAAACCTACCAACTTACTTGAGCCTAAATCCTTATCTCAGTTGAAGAATAGTGTTGGTCAAACTTGCCAATTTTCTTGAGCCTAGATCCTTATCTCGGCTGAAGAAGAATAGTGTTGGTCAAACCTGCCAACTTTCTTGATTGCCCTCAGTCGGCAATAAATATGTACAACTTTTACAAACAGATGAAAGAATTTTACCGGAAAAAAGTCTACTTGTTTTATTGAAAAAGAAAAAATTACAAGTGTTTTAAGAAAAAGCTGAAAATAAAATACTTTGAGATTGGCCATGTTCCATGGCCTGAGAATAGCTTTGTTGTCCATATCTTTTAAGTGATATGCCCATTTTCCCGCTAAACCAATCACTTTGTATGGTCCTTCCCAGTTAGGTCCTAATTTGTCATCTCCAGGTACTAAAGTGTTGCCCGTTACTTTGCGTAGTACCCAATCTCCGATCTTGAATTGCCTTGGGTGCACTGTTTTGTTGTATTTCCTGGACAGCTCTTGTTGATATGAGGCAATATGCACCGATGCCCTTTCTCTTCTTTCTTCTGCAAGGTCGAGTTCTAGGGCTATGGCCTCACCATTCAAGTTTGGATCAAAATTTTCACTTCTAATAGTGGGGAGGCCCACTTCCAGTGGGATTACAGCCTCCATGCCATAAGCCAATGAAAAAGGTGTTTCGTCAATTGACTGCCGAGGTGTGGTACGGTAGGCCCATAAAATATGGGGAAGCTCCTCAGCTCACTTGCCTTTTGCTCTTTCTAACCTCTTATTCAGACCGTTTAAGACTACTTTGTTGGAAGCCTCAGCTTGGCCATTAGCTTAGGGGTATACCGGTGTAGAGTTGTAGAATTCTATCTTGTATTCTTCGCAAAAGCCCCTAAAGATTTTGTCATCAAACTAAATGCCGTTGTCGGATATTAATGCCTTGGGTATGCCAAACCGAATTAAGATGTTATGCCAGATGAACTTCTTGACGTCTTTTTCTTTTATGGATGCGAGTGCTTCTACCTCCACCCACTTTGTGAAGTAGTTCGTTGCTTCGAGAAAGAACTTTCTATTGCTTGGTGCTGTTGGGAGTGGTCCCACTATATCCAGGCCCCACATTGCAAAGGGCCATGGGCTGGTCAAAGGTAGGAGCTCTCTGGCTGGTTGATGTATTTGATGTGCGAACTTCTGACATTTCTCACACTTCTTGACATATTTCTCTGCGTTTGCTTGCATGTACGGCCACCAGTACCCTTGTGAAATTGCCCGGTAGGCTAGCGATCTTCCTCCTTAGTGGCTTCCATAAACGCCTTCGTATATTTTGAACAAAAATTCCTCGACCTTGCTGGGATGGACACACTTCAAGTAAGGTCCTATGAAGGATTTTTTTGTATAATGCTAGTGATGGGGAGAGCCAAAATCGCTGTGATTTTGCTCTAATTTTGTTGGCTTCTTTCTTTTCTTCAGGTAAGATGTCATTTTTTAAAAACACTATGATGGGATCCATCCAGGAAGGGCCTAGATCGGCGCAACATGCTTCGGCTGCTTCCAGCTCTTCGATACTTGGTCTGGGTAGGAAGTCAATTAACAATGGGTGTGGGATAGACGTATCTGCCATTGACGCGAAACCGGCCAGCTCGTCTGCTTTACTATTTTCCTCTCGACCGATTTGATCTATCCGAACCACTTCAAAGTTCATGATCTCCCTTCTGACCAACTCTTGGTACTTGGCCATTCTATCATCCTTTGCTTCGTAATTGCCCGAAATTTGGTTGACTACCAATTGGGAGTCACTGTATACCATCAGCTCGGTTGCCTTCATGCGAAATGCCGACTTCAAACCCGCTAATAATGCTTCATACTCAGCTTCGTTGTTAGATGCTGGAAAGCCAAGGTTGATTGTTTGTTCAATGGTCAAGCCTTCTAGTGAGATGAGAACGAGTCCTGCACCGTGTCTGTTGGAGGCTCCATCAATGAAGAGCTTCCACATCTCTCCTACAAATAACTTCCAGCAAATTGAGGGATCTGATGATGCCTTAGGATTAGGGGCTTCACCGCCGACACTATTTTCTTCAAAGTTGATGGTCGTCGTTATGACCTGGTCCTCACTGTTTAGGACTGGACTTTCAGCAGGGTGTTTGCTTGTCGTAATGCGGGTTGCTCCTTTTTCCCATTCTGAAAGGCTGAACAGTTTGTTATGTAGTGAGTGCCCTGCTGTGGTGGCTGCGCTATCCCTGCGGCACTTTCCCTCCTCTCCCTGGTTAAGTCAATCGGGAAAACCTGATGGCTTCCTAGGGCAAATTCGGCCACGAAGTCTGCTAACACCTGTGCTTTTATGGCGGTTCTTGGCCGAAACTTAATGTCGAACTGCCCTAACTCCATTGCCCACTTCAAAATTCGTCCAGAAAAATCCGCCCTTTCAAACAAGGCTTTTAATGGGAAAGCTGTCAAAATAATCACAATGTGGGTATGGAAGTAGTGCGACAATTTTCTGGAAGCCATCATTAATGCTAAGGCCAACTTCTCCAATGGCAGGTACCTTGTTTCGGCACCCGGCAATGTCTTGCTAACATAGAAGATAGGCAGGTGTTGTATTCCCTCAGCCCATACCAATACTGCGCTAACTGTATGCTGGGAAACTGCTAAGTATAAAAAGAGTTCCTCCCCTGGTACTGGGGTTACCAACAACGGTGGGGAGGCCATTTATTCTTTTAGGCTTTCGAGAGCGCGATCGCACTCGTCCTCCCACTTAAACTTGGCCTTTAGTGCCTAGAAGAACGGTCGACACCTATCTGACGACCGGCTTATGAATCAGTTTAGCGCAACTGCAAGGCCAGTAAGATGCTACACCTCCTTGACTGTGTTAGGCCTCTCAAGATCTTGGATTGCTTTGATCTAAAATGGATCAGCTTCTATACTCCGGCTGGTTACTAGAAACCCCAGGAATTTTCCAGACCCCACGCCAAACGCGCACTTGGATGCGTTCAATTGCAGCTTGTGGGACTTCAAAATTTGAAACATCTCATCTAGGTCCTTGAGATGGTCCCCTTCATTCTTACTTTTGACCACCATATCATCTATGTAAGCTTCCATTGTTCTGCCTAATAATGGCTCAAACATTTTGGTGATCATCTGTTGGAATGTTGCCCCTACATTTTTTAGGCAAAGGACATGATCTTATAACAATATAATCCCCTGGGAGTTGTAAATGATGTGACCTCCTGATCCTTTATACATAGCGATTGATGGAAACCGCGATACGCATCAAGAAAGCTAAGTCAGTTATGCCCTGCAGTTAGGTTCACCAGTTGATTTATTCATGGTAGAGGAAAGCTGTCTTTCAGGCATGCTTTGTTGACTGTTTTATGTCCACGCAAATGCGCCATTTTTCGTTCTTTCTTGGTACCACTACTGTGTTGGAAATCCACCTGGGATAGTGTACTTCTCTGATTGCCCTTGCTTCTAGAAGGTTTCCCACTTCTTCTGCCACTATCTCTGCATGGTGGAGTGCCGATCGGCGAGTTCACTATACAATTGGTCTAGCAGTTGGGTGGACATTGAGTTGATGGCAGATGAAATTAGTGTCAATGCCAGGCATGTCATACGGCATCCAGGCGAACACTTTGATATTAGAGGTTAAAAATTCCATGACCTTTATTCTCTCGGTGCTGGACAGAGACGAGCTGAGCAAAAAACATCTTTGGGTTTTCTCATCTATTCTTACCTCTACCACTACCACGTCTTCCACTGCTTTCTGTTCGGCTGTTTTTGACGTCTGCGAATAGCTCGTTGCTTTCTGGCTCTTTCATTTGTACAAACCCTTTTGCAGCCCAGCTGCCATTTACTGTAATGAAGCACTGTTTGGACATGATTTGGTCTCCTAAGACTTCTTCAATCATTCTAGTTTCGTTGGGGAACTGTAACACCTGATGGTAGGTTGATGCCACCGCTCGTATGGCGTGCAACGATGCTCCTCCCAAGATTATGTTGTAAGTGGAAGGGACTTTCAATACCCAAAATTCCACATGTTTTGTCATCGTTCCTGCCTTGACTGGCAGAATTATCTTGCCAACCGGCCATTCTGGCATTGAGTTGAAACCGATTAGGGGAGATGTCGCGGGTGCCAAGTCTTTGTCCTTCAATTTTTGTTGCTTGAAAGTCTCGTAGTACATTATCTCGCATGAGCTCCCTTGGTCAATTAGGATCCGCTTGATGTCAAAATTCTTGACGCGCAGAGTAACCACCAGTGCGTCATTGTGAGGGCTTTGTAACCTGGCTAAGTCTTTGTCAGAAAAGGTGATGACATTCATTGCCTCCATTTTTCCCTTTTTCACGGTAAGTTGTGCACTTAGTACCTCTCTCATGTGCTCAGCCTTTTGATCATCCCATTGAGTTCACATACTCATTCAGGTTCGATGATCCCATGTATTACATTGATTATGCCTTAGAGCGGACCATCGACCGGCATCCCATCCGGCATGTTGCGGTCCTGGGGGGTTGGCTGCGTTCCCTCCTCAATATATTGGTCCGGTAGCCCGCGGCCACTAACTCTTCCAGATGTTGCCTTAATGGCGTATAATTTTCAGTTGGGTACCCCTTTTCATTATGGAAGGTGCAACAGTACCTATCATCGTAGCCCCTTTGCGCTTCTCCCAACTTGGCTGGTCGCCGAACGAAGGGTTCATCGCGTATCTCGCTAAGAATCTGGTAGATAGGTTTATCGAATACCGTGGTGATGGCAGTGCGGACTCTTAGCTTCCTTACTTTAGGATCCTCTCTGTTGGCTCGTCTACCTCGCCCATTTTTGCTCGTCTACCTCGCCCATTTTTGCTCGGTTGTTCTTCCTGTCCGACCGTGTTAACTTTTGCCGCAGGTTTTTTGTCTGACATCGTTGTTGTGCCAGCTTGTGCTTTGGTGCGCACGACATCTTCTTCTACCTGGATATGCTGATGCACTCTTTCCATTAGGGCCTCTATTGTGAGGGGTGGTGTCATCGTCATTGAATCTTGCAATTTATTGCCAGCCGGCAAACCTCGTTTGTACTGTCCGATAGCTAGGTTTGTGGGGCAATCTCCAATCTGATTAAAAGTCTCCCAATACCGATTATTGTAAGACATCAATGTTTCCTTCTCACCCATGTCTATGGAGAGAAGCTGCTCAATCTCCATTAGCATCTTGGTGTTCGTTTTGAATCTGGTCACAAATGCCTCTGCTAGCTGCACCCATAAAGCTATACTACCTTTTGGCAACCTCTCAAACCATGTTAAACTCAGGTCGCCAAGGCTGGAAAGAAACAGGATACACATTAGAGCCTCGTTTCGCCGATACACGGCCATAACCTAGCGGAAGTGGCTTATAGCGATCCCGGGTTTTACCCCTTGTGTACAGTGATCCGGACTTGTTTCCGTGGATGTTAGTAGTTGCTTATATCTTGTTTGCATCCTTTCGTACTTTGTATTTGAGTTATAGGATGTGTTGGGCAGGTTTGTCACAGGTTGGTTGAACTTAGAAACCAAAAGTAGTTGCCCAGATTTTTGCCTTCACGCTCGAGCGGAGTTTTTGACGCTCGAGCGGGCCCTTCGTTGTTGCTTCTCCGCTCGAGCGGGTGTTTTGACGCTCGAGCGTGATTTTTCATCTCCCAGTATTTCCTCTGCAGTGTTGGACGCTCGAGCGAGAGTTTTGACGCTCGAGCGTGAGTTTGTGTGTGACGCTCGAGCGGGGAGCTTTTCGCTCGAGCGGGGACCTGGTTCAGCAAAAGTTCTGGGAGTGTGTATCCGCTGCTCGAGCGGGAGTTTTGACGCTCGAGCGGGAGTCTGTGAGTAACGCTCGAGCGGGGCGATTTTATAACAACTTCAGGATTCTATTTTTGAATCACTTTTTCACATCTCTTCTCTCTCTTACTTTTTCAAAAGACACCATTGGAGAGCTCCTCTCTCTAAACCCTGCCCTTCTCTCTAGGTATTGATCTAGTAGGAGTTGTTTCCTCACCTTTGGCCTTTACAAAAGTTGTGTTGATCGTCGGGGGCTACGTTTTGATCCGAGCATGTTGAGTTTTGGAGCACTTTGAGTTTCGTCATCTGCTCCCTTTGAGCTCCGAATTTAAGGTAGGGATATCCTACTCCTTCTCATGAGCTTTGTCTTTGAATTTTAGCATTTTGATGAGTTGGGGATTGTTGGGTAATTTTGAGAAAGTTTGGGCCTTTGTATAATTTTACAAAAGTTGGGGTTTTGTTTATATAAACTTATATGCATGTTTGGCATAGAGAAATGAGATCAATATTGGATTATTGGTGAAAATGGAACCTTAGGGTTGTGATGTTAATTATGGGAAATGCTCTAATTACATTGATAAATTAATTGGTATAATTAATTTGAAGAAAAGAGGGATTGAATTGAGAATGTTGGAATTGGATGTGTATGGGATTAAAGGGTGTAGTTAGATTCATTCATCGCTCACCTAGTTGAAATGTTGATTATATATCCATTTGGTGCATTTATTTTCAGTATAGAAATAACTGTTTTGGGCTATCGGTGGAGGATAGTTTTGATTGTTGTAGACAATGCATGATGATTAGGCAAACTAAAACTAATCGATTGAGTATGCTATTGAATATAGCGACTGAAATGATACATTAACTTTATGTATTGATTGATTGTATATGATCTATGTTTATATACATGTGTTGTATGGGAGGAGATAGGGGACGTACTCCGCGGTTTAGGGGAAGATATGGGATGGACCTCTAAACCGGATTTTTGTGTGACATTGATACAGCGCTACAATGTGTATCAAGTGTTGATTATGGAAGTGTTTGAATTGATTTGATATAGCACTAAAATGTATATCGTTATCAATTGTGAAGTATAGAAGTGATTCTATGTTATGTTGATACAGCACCGAAATGTGTATCTTCCGCAAAGTGTGGAAATGGTTTATGTGTTATTGATACAGCATTAAAATGTGTATCCCTCATGAATTTCGAAAGTGTTTTAAAGATGAGTCTTAACCTCATTAAGTTAATTGGTTAGGTGTAGAGCCTTGTTTTCAAACTCAAAGTTGAAAAGAAATGGGAAATGAAGTGTAACATGGACTTAACGTCATGAAACCGGAATGTGTTATATGTGGATGTATCTGTGTTGACCATCTATCAACTGCTAATCTTTTAGTCATTGTTCATAGCTGGTTTAGTGTATTTCTACTGGGCTGTGGCTCACCCTTTATGGGACATCATTTTCAGGTACAGGTAGCATGCCACCTCCAAGGACATAACTTGGGAGGCAAGAGGCAGACAGACTTTTGTCGTTTTGTTATCTTTTGGATATATTACATGTAAATTCAAGCCAAGGGCTTAATGTGTATTTGAGTTAGTACTCTCTTTTTGTAACCAAGTGTTAACTTGGAAAGTTGTTAGCCCGTAGGGCATTTACTTTTGTTGTTAACATGTAATACTCATTGGAATGAACTACTCTGATGAATAGAAGGATATTTATCTTTTATATCAATGCATGTCTAAATTGATGGGTTCTAATGTTATTATTTTGAGGGCGTTACAACTTGGTATCAGAGCGTACCGGGTTCGAATACTTTGGGTACGTGGGAAGTGATTAGTATCACAATGGGTTTGTCTCGCTTGTTAGAGACTTATGTGTAATGTTATGTGCTTATGTGATAACATGTTTATGTGACTACTTGCATATGGGATTTAGTTTCTAGGATGTTGATTGGATCCTTGGGTTTCTGTGAGTCTTGTTGGAAAAGCACTTGATCAATGCTGTTTCTAATCGGAACTCTGGTAACGCCTCGGGACTATCATTATCCGGAAATGAAATTCGTAAGTGCTTATGTGTTTATGTGCTTACATGGAGTGAATTACAGTTGTCCATGCATTAGGACGCGAGTGTTATAGCTTCGGCACATTTGTGAATGTGCTAACGTTCTCCGTTACCTTTATTAGGATGTCAGGACGAGGACATGGTGGTAGGCGAGGTAGGCCTAGGATGCAGGAGATGCCTTTACCGGATGATATTCCGGCACAGCAGGAGGGGGTTGGTCAGGAAAATGTGGCCGAGCCAGCAAGTCAGGAGGCTATGGGCGTTTTAGCCTGAGGGATAGCCGATGCTTTGAAGGAGTCTATGGGTATTCTCAAAGCTGAGAATCCAGTTCAGGCTCCAGTGCAGGCCCAGGTTGCTGAGGCAGGGCCTTCCTTCTTGAAGAGGGTTCTTCCGTCTAATCCGGACGAGTTTGTTGGGGATCCAAAAGAGCCACTTAAGGCGGATGAGTGGTTGGAGCAGATGAGTAAGACGTTCGAGATGCTTGGCATCGAGAACGAAGCATTGAAAGTGACCTTGACATCTTTCCAACTGAAGGGGGATGCGGGTCAGTGGTGGAAATTCGTGAAGGGTCGTTTGGATGGCACTTGGGAGGCTTTTGTGGTGCTTTCCAGGAGAAGTTCTTCTCCAGCAGTCAGAGAGAAGCTGAGAGATCAGTTCTGCCAGCTTTTGCAATTGAGTTCTTCAGTGGCCGTATGAGGCTGCTTTTACTAGCTTGTCCAGGTTCGCACCTGAACTTGTGGCGTCCGAGGAACGCCGCTGTATCGAGTTCGAGAAGAGGTTGAGGCGCGGCCTCAAGATAAGAGTTGGTGCTAACATCCACTAGTATTGCTAGATCGACCTTTCCAGTGCCGAGTGCAGGCTCGGGGAGAGGCAATCAGGGGGATTTCACATGTTACAAGTGTGGTCAGCTAGGCCACAAGGCTTCGATTTGCCCACAGAAGGGAGGAGGTCAGCGAGCTGCTTCTTCTTCAGCTAGACCGCAGAGCCAGAGTCAGGGCAGGGGCCAGCCACTGTCTTGTTATCAGTGTGGTCAGGCGGGGCACCTGAAGAGGTTTTGCCTGCAGTTGAGTGGCACATCTGGTGCATCTGGGCAGAGGCAGAGTCTTCAGCCAGCTCAGTCAGTGCACGCCTCGAGGGCCAATCAGGAGGCTTCATCGTCCCAGTCTGTGCAGCAGTCGTATGCTCCGATGGGTGAGCAGGTGGATTAGGGGCCTTCAGGGCGCGTGTATGCTGTTACCACGCAGGACCTGCTACCGGTTCCATCAGTTGTGAGAGGTACCTTTCTGTTTTGCAACTCGGTTGCTAGTGTATTGATTGATACGGGTGCATCTCATTCCTTTGTATCTACTGCATTTGCATCTGTTTTGGAATTGGAGTTGGCACAATTAGCATCTCCTATATGTTTTATCACCTGTTGGGGGTGAATTGATTTTGAAGCACGGATGTAGAGGTTGTGATATAGAGGTCGCCGATCATCGGCTTCCGTTCCCTTTTGCAGTTATGCCCATGAAGGGTTTTGATGTTATTTTGGGTATGGACTGGCTATCATCATACCGGGCTGTTATCGATTGCTACCGCCAGAGGGTCACAGTATGTACCTTGAGCGAGGAGTGTTTTCATTTCTTGGGGGATCGGGTTGGTAGTGTGTTGCCACCGGTGTATGATCCGCGAGGGCAGAGTGAGCTTAGTGGTCTTCTTGCTAGCCTTTTGAGTAGTGAATGTGATGAGACCCAGATTGTATTACCGAGAGTCGTTTGTGAGTATTCGGATGTTTTTCCCGAGGATTTCGTTGGTTTGCCACCTCACCGTGAGATTGAGTTTCTCCATTGATTTAGTGCCCGGCACGGCGCCGATTTCTATGGCACCTTACCGTTTTGCCCCAGCCGAGTTGAGTGAGTTGAAGATTCAGCTCCAGGAGTTGCTGGATAAGGGCTTTGTTCGCCCTAGTGTTTCACCGTGGGGAGCACCACAGCCCTCTTTGCTAAAAAGAAAGATGGTGCCTTGAGACTTTGTATCGACTACCGGAAGTTGAAATCGGGCTAAACGGTCAAGAATAAGTACCTTATTCCCCGTAGATGATCTGTTTGACCAGTTGAAGGGTTTCCATTATTTCTCTAAGATAGACTTGAGATCGGGTTACCATCAGTTGAGGGTCAGGGAGGAGGATATTCCAAAGACGGCATTTCGTACGCGGTATGGCCATTATGAGTTTATGGTGATGCCATTCGGGCTCACCAATGCACCGGCAGTCTTTATGGATTTGATGAACCGGATTTTCCGGGAATTCTTAGATCGTTTCATAGTCGTTTTCGTGGACGACATTCTTATTTATTCGCCTTCGGAGGAGGAGCACAAGGAACACTTGAGAGTGGTGCTTGAGTTGCTTAGAGCCCATAGGTTGTATGCCAAGTTTGGGAAGTGTGAGTTCTGGCTAGGAGAAGTCAAGTTCTTAGGCCATGTAGTATCCGGGGAAGGGGTGTCTGTTGATACATCCAAGATAGAGGCAGTGCAAGATTGGGCACAGCCTAAGAGTGTGTTTGAGATCCGCAGTTTTCTGGGATTAGCTGGGTATTACCGCCGATTTGTGAAGGATTTCTCCAGGTTAGCTTCACTGTTGACTAGACTGACTCGGAAGGGAGTCAAATTCATATGGAGTGAGACTTGTGAAAAGTCGTTTCAAGAGCTGAAAGTTAGATTGACCACCACTCCGGTCTTGATTATTCCGGAGAGAGGGTTGGGTTATGCGGTTTATTGTGATGCCTCACGAGAGGGTTTGGGTTGTGTGTTGATGCAAGAGGGGAAAGTGGTAGCCTACGGTTCACGTCAGTTGAAAATACACGAGAAGAATTACCCTACACATGACCTAGAACTAGCAGTAGTGATCTTTGCCTTGAAAATCTAGAGGCACTACCTTTATGGTGAGAGATTCGAGGTGTTCTCGGATCATAAGAGTCTGAAATATCTGTTTACACAGAAAGACTTGAATTTGAGGCAGAGGAGGTGGATGGAGTTTATTGAGGATTACGACTTCGAGTTGCACTATCATCCGGGGAAGGCCAATGTTGTGGCCGATGCTCTTAGCAGGAAATCCATTAGTGATGTAGCTTGTATAGCCATCCGGGAGTGGGAGATGTTAGGTGCGCTTGGCAAGTTTGATTTGCTTCTGGGTGAATCCATTGAGGCTGCAGCCTTATTTTCTATTGTTGCTCAGCCTACACTTGTGACTCGAGTGTTAGAGGCACAGAGAGGTGACCTTGAGGTAGAATCCTTCCGAGAGAAGATCTCCAGTGAGAAGGTTGAGAAGGGTTTGACGGTGTATCCCGACCTGAGTGTGAGATACCGAGACCGTTTGTTTGTGCCGGAGTCTTGCCAGGAGGAGGTACTCCGAGAGTTTCACCGTTCACGCCTTGCGGTGCATCCGGGAGGCACCAAGATGTATCGTGATTTGGGACGCCAGTTTTGGTGGAGGGGTATGAAGAGAGATATGGCAGTTTTTCGTGTCAAAGTGCCTTACTTGTCAGCAAGTGAAGCCGAACATCAGAGGCCAACGGGTTTGTTACAACCCTTGCCTATTGCCGAGTGGAAGTGGGAGCATGTCACTATGGACTTCGTTGTAGGTTTCCGAGAACTCAGCGGGGTAGTGATGCTATTTGGGTGGTTGTAGACCGGTTGACTAAGTCGGCGCACTTCATCCTATGCGCGTAAGAGATTCGGTAGATCATTTTGCCGACTTGATATTCGGGACATAGTGAGGTTGCACAGGGTCCCAGTGACGATTATCTCAGATAGAGATCCTCGTTTTACTGCTAGGTTATGGCAGAGTTTGCATAGTGCTTTGGGTACTAAGTTGACCTTTAGCACGGCCTATCATCCTCAGACTGACGGGCAGTCCGAGCGTACTATTCAGATCCTTGAGGATATGCTTCGGGGTTGTGTCTTTGACTTTAGTGGGACGTGGGAGAGGCACTTGCCCTTGGTGGAGTTTGCCTACAACAACAGTTTCCAGTCTAGTATCGGTATGGCACCATTTGAGGCCTTATATGGCCGACCGTGTAGGTCTCCAGTCTGTTGGGCCGAGGTGGGTGATGCACCTTTGTTAGGTCCGGAGTTGGTGAGGGAAACGACGGAGAAGTTGAGCTTATCCGTAGGAGGCTTGTTACAGCCCAGAGCCGTCAGAAATCTTATGCGACCGTAGGAGGCGACCTTTGGTATTTGAGGTGGGTGATCATGTCTTTCTAAAGATATCACCTAGGCGGGGATTGATGAGGTTTGGGAAGAGTGGGAAGTTATCCCTCGGTTTATTGGCCCTTTTGAGATCCTTGAGAGGATTGGCGAGGTTGCCTATCGTTTAGCATTACCACCGCCGCAGTTATCCGGAGTTCATGACGTGTTTCATGTGAGTATGCTTCGGAAGTATGAGCCAGATCCATCACATGTATTGGATTGGACCGACTTAGAGGTTGACGAGGATGCCTCGTATGAGGAGAGCCCGGTTCGGGTCTTGGATAGGCGGGATCAAGTCTTGCGAGGCAAGACCATTCCCTTGGTAAGTTTGTGGAAACATCACGGAGTGGAGGAAGCCACTTGGGAACGTGAGTTGGAGGTCCGAGAGAAATATCCGGATCTATTTGTGGATGTTTGAGCATGTATTGTATATTTTGTTGTATTGTTGAACCTTAAGAGTATTGAATATATCTTAGGTTGTAAAACATGGTTTATGTTTTGGTTTAATGGAAGTATTTTGAAACTTGCCTCAAAATGGAAGTTTGATATAACATTGCATATGTTGAGTATTGTAGAATTGGAAATGTATCATGAACATTAGTTATGATATGAAATTGTTGAAATGGAGAAATGCATGTTGATATGCATATTGTTATATATATTGTGAGATGCCTCTTGAAGAGATGGAATGACCGGTAATGGGTCAAGTTGTTTAATGTTAAATAACATTTGTTGGAAACGGAGAAAAACTTGTTTTTGAAAACTTGTGCTTAATTTCGGGGACGAAATTCTTTAAGGGGGGAGGTTATAGCGATCCCGGGTTTTACCCCTTGTGTACAGTGATCCGGACTTGTTTCCGTGGATGTTAGTAGTTGCTTATATCTTGTTTGCATCCTTTCGTACTTTGTATTTGAGTTATAGGATGTGTTGGGCAGGTTTGTTACAGGTTGGTTGAACTTAGAAACCAAGAGTAGTTGCCCAGATTTTTGCCTTCACGCTCGAGCGGAGCTTTTGACGCTCGAGCGGGCCCTTCGTTGTTGCTTCTCCGCTCGAGCGGGTGTTTTGACGCTCGAGCGTGATTTTCCATCTCCCAGTATTTCCTCTGCAGTGTTGGACGCTCGAGCGGGAGTTTTGACGCTCGAGCGTGAGTTTGTGTGTGACGCTCGAGCGGGGAGTTTTACGCTCGAGCGGGGACCTGGTTCAGCAAAAGTTCTGGGAGTGTGTATCCGCCGCTCGAGCGGGAGTTTTGACGCTCGAGCGGGAGTCTGTGAGTGACGCTCGAGCGGGGTTTTCCACGCTCGAGCGGGGCGATTTTTATAACAACTTCGGATTCCATTTTTGAATCACTTTTCACATCTCTTCTCTCTCTTACTTTTCAAAAGCATTTGAGAGCTTCTCTCTCTAAACCTTCCTTCTCTCTAGTATTGATCTAGTAGGAGTTGTTTCCTCACCTTTGGCCTTTACAAAAGTTGTGTTGATCGTCGAGGGCTACGTTTTGATCCGAGCATATTGAGTTTTGGAGCACTTTGAGTTTCGTCATCTTCTTCCTTTGAGCTCCGAATTTGAGGTAGGGATATCCTACTCCTTCTCATGAGCTTTGTCTTTGAATTTTAGCATTTTGATGAGTTGGGGATTGTTGGGTAATTTTGAGAAAGTTTGGGCCTTTGTGTAATTTTACAAAAGTTGGGGTTTTGTTTATATAAACTTATATGCATGTTTGGCATAGAGAAATGAGATCAATATTGGATTATGTGAAAATGGAACCTTAGGGTTGTGATGTTAATTATGGGAAATGCCTAATTACATTGATAAATTAATTGTATAATTAATTTGAAGAAAAGAGGAATTGAATTGAGAATGTTGGAATTGGATGTGTATGGATTAAAGGGTGTAGTTAGATTCATTCATCGCTCACCTAGTTGAAATGTTGATTATATATCCATTTGGTGCATTTATTTTCTATAGAAATAACTGCTTTGGGCTATCGGTGGAGGATAGTCTTGATTGTTGTAGACAATGCATGATGATTAGGCAAACTAAAACTAATCGATTGAGTATGCTATCGAATATAGCGACTGGAATAATACATTAACTTTATGTATTGATTGATTGTATATGATCTATGTTTATACATGTGTTGTGTGGGAGGAGATAGATGACTCCACGGTTTAGGGGAAGATAGGGGATGGACCTCTAAACCGGATTTTTGTGACATTGATACACTACAATGTGTATCAAGTGTTGATTATGGAAGTGTTCGAATTGATTTGATATAGCACTAAAATGTATATCGTTATCAATTGTGAAGTATAGAAGTGATTCTATGTTATGTTGATACAGCACCGAAATGTGTATCTTTCGTAAAGTGTGGAAATGGTTTATGTGTTATCGATACATTAAAATGTGTATCCATCATGAATTTCGAAAGTGTTTTAAAGATGAGTCTTAACTCATTAAGTTATTTGGCTAGGTGTTGAGCCTTGTTTTCAAACTCAAAGTTGAAAAGAAATGGGAAATGAAGTAACATGGACTTAATGTCATGAAACCGGAATGTGAGATATGTGGATGTATCTGTGTTGACCATCTATCAACTGCTAATCTTTTAGTCGTTGTTCATAGCTGGTTTAGTGTATTTCTGCTGGGCTGTGGCTCACCGTTTATGGGACATCATTTTCAGGTACAGGTAGCATGCCACCTCCAAGGACATAGCTTGGGAGGCAAGAGGCAGACAGACTTTTGTCGTTTTGTTATCTTTTGGATGTATTACATGTAAATTCAAGCCAAGGGCTTAATGTGTATTTGAGTTAGTACTCTCTTTTTGTAACCAAGTGTTAACTTGGAAAGCTGTAAGCCCGTAGGGCATTTGCTTTTGTTGTTAACATGTAATACTCATTGTAATGAACTACTCTGATGAATAGAAGGATATTTATCTTTTATATCGATGCATGTCTAAATTGATGGGTTCTAATGTTATTATTTTGAGGGCGTTACATGGCTTGAGTGCATGTAGGGGCCTGACTTCCCCTCATAAGTAGTGAATTTGGGCTAGTGGAAGCCTGAGGGTAATGGTGCATTCTCCATCGTAAGAACGAACGGCGAGCTCTGCAACCTCGCTAACGCTTTGTCTGCCGGTTCGTAGGCAAGGTGTGGTTCTGACATCCCAACCTCGACACTTCCATGTGTTCTAGGAGCCAACCGTTGCAGCGCTGAGACTTTATGGAGGTTGCGAGCCTGAGTTTCTTCTCTCCTTCGAGCCCTTTCCTGTAACACTGTACGCAAGTCTGCCGACCTAGATGTTGTTTAGTATGAATGCGAGGGACGATAACTGCTTCCCTCTGTATAAGACCTTTAAGTCCTCGTTCTCTCAGACCTGGAGTAACGAGTCCTGGAAGTCCTTGACTATGTGTCGCCTGTCCTGAGGCTTCTACTTTCAGCTTGTGACAGTGTGACTTGCCTGTCACGTTCTTCTGAGTGGCCAGAGTGCGTGTTGCCTTTGCGCCCTTCTTCTGTTGCCACCCATTTGCCTTTTATCCGGCACTTCATCGTCTCCATATCTGCCCGCCATTCTCCATATCAATTCGTCTTGCTCCCTTACGCGATCCTCCAGAACCTGAGGATCTATCCTCCCCTCTGCCTGTCAGGGTTCTGAGAGCGACGAGGGCTTGAGCCCTGTCTTTCTCGTGTGTCTCTCTGTGGGTTCCATCGCTGGGAATCTAATTCTGCCATAGGTGGGATAAAAGTAAACCTTCATGTCTCCGACCTCCTTCCAGGTCTGCCCATCAATAGCAGAATGTGGTAAGTCTTCATTGTGCACCATAGATTTCAACTAAAGAGGAAACTCAATCAAAAGGTTTGTTCTTTGTGTGATTTCCCACAGACAGCGCCAATTGTACGAGCACAGAAATAATCTTCTCGTATAATCTTGTTGATCAAGTTTGCACTCCTTCAAACGTCATTACTTTGCCACCTAAAAACACAAATGTGAGCTAGCCGGCGGGTGTATGCCGGAAACCTCTCCGATGCCTAAGTCAGCAAATAAACAATAGACACAAAAGCTCTGTATATTCTAGAGTGAGAATTGTAATACTTATACATAAGTCTTGTCATGAGTTTTTGTACATTCTGCCTAACACTATCCTGATAGGACTCCAACTCTCCTTATAAGAGTCCTCCTAGGAATCACACTCCCAAGGATAATGCCCATCCTGATAACTCCTTACTCACTGCTAACCAAGTGAGATAGTTGCAACTATTACCTGGGCTAGCACAAGACTTAACTGTGCTCACATAGCTCGGTGCTACTTTAGGCAACACTGTCAGTCTTGACTTTGATGACACCTATATAGCTATCCTTTAACTCGGCCCTCCTTCCATTGATACCTTGGTCCAAAATAGCCAGGTCATGCCGTTGGTAGCCCATCTCTGACCGCTTGATGCAGATGATCTAGGACCGTGCTACATAAGTAACTACTTCGGCCCGTAGTTCGGCCCAAATCTGAAATACGAAATGTCTTCTTGGCCTCATAGCAGAACCCATCCACCAAAGAAGACTCGTCCTAACTTGGCCCAATTTGTTCACAAATCACCCTCTCAGATTATAAAAGAGAAGAAAGTTTCTAGGGTTTAGAGATGAAAAGATGTGAGATTTGGTTTGATTTTTGAAAAATGACGGTTTGCTGGATTTTCAGAATAGAGGTTATTTAAGGGCCTAAACAGTGAGTTTATGGTTTTAACGGCGAAATTGAAGGCCAATAGGTAGGAGAGAGATTAGGGTTGATTTGGGTGTGATGGATAGGGTTTGGAGGCTAAAAAGTGCACTTTTTGAAGATTGTGAATAGTAATACGAGAACAGTACTTGGGTTATTGGCGCAAGAAAAGAGAAAGAAAAGAAGAAAGACAAGGAAAAGAAGAGAGAGAAAGAGGTTCTTCACCCTTTTAAGGGCTAGGTAAATTCATGCAAACTCAATCCCAAATTCTCATAAATCAAATCTCTATTGAAAATAAAATTTCATGCATATTTATAAGTTGTTAGACTTTTCTTATTCCTACAAGGACTATGACTATGATTCCATAATTAAAAGGACAAGCGGTGGAAACTACCACGTTGGAGTACGGTAGGAGCCGAGGGAATTTCTGGTGGTTAGAAACTTTGACCAACTAAAATACTTTAGACCTGATAAGGACTTTACAAAAGACCCAATAACCAATGCTTTTAAAATCGGATCGGCGGTTCAACCGATTGACTGGTCTAGGTTCCAGCCCGGATACACCCATAAACCCTTTCCAGTTCGAAACCACCAGCCTTTTTTCCATTAAACCAGCAAAACCCACGGTTGAACTGGTCAACCGGAAGAACCGGCACCAATTCAAGAGAACTGGCCAAGCTTGACATGTCTTCTACAAGCATGGTCAGGCGCTGAAAAAAAAAAAACAATGGTGGTTAGAAACTTTGACCACTAAAATACTTTAGACCTGATAAGGACTTTATAAAAGACCCAATAACCAATGCTTTTAAATCGGATCGGCGGTTCAACCGATTGACTGGTCTAGGTTCCAGCCCGGATACACCCATAAACCCTTTCCAGTTCGAAACCAGCCTTTTCCATTAAACCAGCAAAACCACGGTTGAACTGGTCAACCGGAAGAACCAGCACCAGTTCAGAGAACTGGCCAGGCTTGACATGTCTTCTACAAGCATGGTCAGGCGCTGAAAAAAAAAAAAAAAACTTACAAGATTGAACTCTAGACCACATAGAGGTTGTTGCTTCTTTCCGCTTAACCAGCAATCACCTTGTTAATAATAGTGGAAATATTTTATTTATTGTATTCCTTCATTTTCTTCCATATATTACTATAATTAACATTTTACAAACAATATCAATATAAAAATAAATGTTTTAAACTTATAAAGGGTTCCTGGAATCAAAAACAAACAATAAATGTGTGCTTTATTCTCTTCAATTCTGATTGAAGACTTGGAAACTACTCTTTACCATTTCTCTCTTATCTAGTCCACTCTCATATCTTTTCTCTTCTTGTCACTTCTTTCTCTCTTTTTTTCCTTCTTCTCTTACTCAACTTTCCCTCTCTTGCTCTCATTGTCTTGTTCTCACCACCACTAAGCTGATTTGAAACTTTACAATTCTGAATCTAAATTGTTTCAAGGATTTCTTTGCTTTTCTTGCCTTTTATAGTTTTTTTTTCCCCCACTTTCTTCTTTATTTCCTCACAATATTTTTTCTTTTGTTACTTTGAAGAACCACTGTCATGCATGTTTGTAAAGTAAGTTTTGCTGCAAGAGGGAAAGATTTTGTGATCATTATGAAGAGTTGAGATTGCCTATTCTTTCCATTCACCAAAAACATTCTACTTCAATTTTAGCTCATCAATGGAAAAATGCTAGATTATATCTTCAAGTCCTTGAAGCTCTGACGTGATCCCCATTTCTAAGGGTTAAATTAAGAAAGCCCAGGGTCATAAAGAGTATAAAGGCTGGAAACACTTGCAAATTTCTGAATACACATGTATACAATCTGTATGTGTCTTGATTTACCAAACCATTTCTTTTGCCATTCTAAAACAGAATATCTGGAATCTGTTTAACGTAACGGCGATCAAGTAGCTCTTTTGATATCGTATATATGCTGACATCATGCACAAAACTTCAAGCTTTCAAAAAACTTCTACTTAATGAATCTCTTCCTATGATTTTACTTTTAAGCCCCCTAGTACCCAATAAATTTTATTCTTTTATTTGGTATATAGTACATTCCTGTAGTCACATTAATAGATCTTCTGTCAGTGTGTAAACTTAGAAGGATCTGCTACTTCTCTTTCATGCAAGGTGTTTCGAGGGCATTAGTTGAAAATGCAAGAACCTTAAGATTGCCTACTTATTTGCATGAAAGATTAAGTTTAATCCGTAATGCAAAGACGAAACATAAAGAGGAAGGAATTGCTTCATCGATTGATGTAAGCCTAATTGATTGTTACTTGACTCTTGCGTGTCACATCATCATACCTACATAAATATATGAAAACATGCTAATCAAAAATCCTGATTTAGCTATGTCATGCTTTAATTTTGTGAACTCCTCTCGTTTAATTCACTT
>JAPPVO010000003.1:66707283-66810991 GCA_030407325.1 Camellia japonica | reverse complement strand
CTCCTTGGATCCTTTAAGGATGAGCACTGTTCGAAGCATTAAAACCAATTGTTGGTTTCCATACATACAAGAAGGAATTGCTTTTTGAACCTTAAACAGTGTGGATTACTCTTCGAAGCAAAATAGTCAATTTGAAATTGATTGGCTATATTAACCATGACCATATATATTGGTTTAGTTAGTTTTGAGGAGTAATGTTGTTAAATTTCAAAGCATTAATTCCAGATGATATCAGCCAGAATTGTCAACTATACTCCATAAATTGGAAAAAGACATGTTGGTTTTTTCAGCGTTTCATTGAACAATTGAGTCTAGATTCGAAAGGTGAGATTGTTCAATTCGAAGCTATAAGTTGGCTTTTGAAGACAAAAAGGAAACAGAGGCAAACAATGTCAAATATAGAAAGACTTTGTTTGTGTTAAAGCCAAGACAATTACATTGAGTAACCTTATTTGGGTACAAATTCAAGCTCATAAAAATAAGGAATAGAATAAATAACAAGATCATGGAACTTTGTCCAACAATGATCAATGAATATTTGTTCTTTCTTTATTATATCTTCTATCTCCTCTAATGTTGGCTGCATAAGTTGATGTGCTCTCACTTCATAGTAGAGCTCCTCAGCCTTTGTCTCGAAAGCCTCTTCCCTCAAATTTTGTTCCAATTCATTTATAACCAAATCATCCCAATACGCAGAATCTTTATTTTTGAAGTCATCGAAGTCTTCGATGAAATTTTCTGCTTCGTACTGGGCATGAATTCGGAGAGATGAAAGTTGATCCAAAGATTGGATGGTGGCCTTGGAATTCTGATGCCAATGGAGGAGTAGCGGAAGTTGGTCCAAGAACATGTGAAGTTCTGCTTGGGCAATGGGATTGAGGACATGGCCCCTAGTCAGAATATCACAAGCCCATCGAAAGTTCTTGAGAGGGATGTCATCCTCAAGAACATTGAAGGGCAAGTGAGAGAAAGCAGCAAGCAGAAGTTGAGCTTGTTTCCGCTCAGTTGGAGTGGGAGATGATGGAGGTTTGTAAGGTGGAAAAATTTTGTCCATAGGAAGGGCAAGCCTTAATTTCTCTGTCCAGGAAAGAGTGGGAGGAGAAGAAGGAGTAGATGGTTCTGCTTCAGAAGATGGAGAAGGTGTGGATGCTTCTATTCCAGAAGGTGAAGAAGGAGGATATGGTACAGGAGCGGAAGGAACAAAGGCATTAATATAGTCGAGCCAGTCAGAAGAGCAAATTTTTGCCTTCTTGGCCAAAAATGAAGGAGTATACCCTTGTGATTCTTCCAGATGCCGGGCAGTGTGCATTGTCCTTGTGGGCATAGAGGATATGTACCAGGCCACAAGCAGATTCTCCTCCAAACTACGTCGAAGGTCAATAGGCACATAAGGATAGACCACAGAGCTTCGAGCGTAAGAAGGAAAATGTAAAGGGTCAGTGAACTCAACAAAATGGTGATTAATTCGTTCCCTCAAGTCCCAGGACTCAGGTGCTGACCAGTTTGTCCATCCGGAAACCCCAGAAGATGAAGAAGTTGTAGCTTCATCCCAAGTAGAGGTTTGTGAAGAAGAACTCCCTAAGTCCATATTTGCAACTTGTTGAAGCAAAGGCTTGAGAGTAGTTCGTTCAAAGTACAAGGGGAGTTTAGAGGAAGAACTTCTTGTATCTGTAAATTTGTAAATCAAAGGATTAAGGGCAATGTGTTCGTAGTCCAAAGGTTGATAATCTGCAAAAGCCTCCATGACCTGCATATAGAAGGGCGGGTAAAGGTGGCTAATGAATGCGTGGAGATTCTTTCGAGGGGAAACAACATTACTCAATGGCTCTTCGTATGCTTGATCAGTAGAGTGAGAAGTTGATTGAGCCATAGTCCGTTCGAATGCTGAAGGTATTGGGATGTTCGATAAATTAAGAGTTAATGCAAATGATCATCAAATAGGTGACGGTTGTGTTTCCTGAAGATAGATTCCATGCACATTCCAAAAGCGCGGGAAAAGCTTTTGATCCACTAATATCTCCAAGTGTTGGGTATATTAGTGCGGGGGGTAATGCTGGCTACATATTTTGTAAAGCCAAATCATAGTTTGACACGTGGCAGATTAAGGGTATTATGGGAAGAAAGTTCAAGTCCTCGATCCTGATTGAACACGTGGCAATGAACATTGGTTCTTACGTGATCCGAGTAGCACTAGATCAGTAAAGAGATACAAAGTGACGTGGCTTCAACGGTTACTCATATTCAAATTCAAATACAGGAGGGAAGCTCAACTGCAAGAGATGGCGTAGTGGGACTACTTCTAAGGCAGCATGATCAGCGATCATGGAGGAGCAGTTCGACAGTCTGAAGTGCAGTTCGAAGGTCATCTTTGACAAGTATAAATAGCAGGGAAGCCCTCAGAAAAACGCCCAGACTCAGATCATACAAACCAGTTTTTACTTCATATTTTCCTTTCCAGTTTTACATTTCTTGTTCTTTAAATACCTGCACTTTAATACCAGCACTGCACTTCGATTCATATGAGTAGTTTCAAGTAGATTCAAGTAGACTGTTACTGTAAACCTCTTCGAGGCTGAGTTTGGACTATTGTAAGTGTTCATTTTAATGAAATACTTCGATTGTTCTTCATATTAATTGTTATTTCTCTCTTAATTTCTCCTAAGTCAAGCCACCAGTAAAAGTCCTCTTTGTTGAGGCTGAAAGAACTAAAACACAATCGTCTGATAATTGGTTGGCAATTATAATTTCTGTAAGGACTGATTGATCCTTGCTGGCACGCTCGCATTTACAAAATTACCCTTCGAAAAGCCAAAAAGCCAACAGTCTGGTAGGATCCTTTGAATATATTATTCATAAAAACATCAAATCAATCTAATAATCATAATATTTTTATTTTAGTATATCATAATAAAAAGTAAAAGTATATATAATCATAATATATTATTAAAAGTAATATTTTTCTCTTAGGTGATACATTCTAAAACTTTATTTTGTTTCTAAAAAATCCACATTAGCATACATTTTCTATTAACATATAAAGTTATACACAAACTCAATTTCAATTATATTAACCAATTATATATGGATTTAATTTGAAAAATACTTGTTATATATATATATAATTATAATTTAATTATTATGATTTTGAAAAAAATGATCTTGATATACAAATAAATAAATAAATAAGACAGAATGTGCTCGATTATGCGGATTAAATTAATTTTTTTTTATATTTTTATATTTTTTATCTATTGTATTGATGTCTTAATATTAATTTATATTTAATTATATATATCTATATATAAATATATAAAAGTTGTGTTTACCCTTAAAAAAATTTCTCCTATGTAGCATATCTCTCTCTTTTTTTTTTTTTTTTTTTAAAGTGCCATGTAACATACCCTCATACTAGGAATGGCAACGGGATTGGGCGGGGCTGGGGATCACACTTCCCGGCCCCGATCCCCGATGGGAAAGCTATCACCGCCCCTACTCCTGTCCCCTAACGGCGATCGGGTTTCCTCGACCCTAAAAATTCCCTGGTCCAAAAAAAAAAAAAAAATTTGGCAGATCAACATCATATATGATACATCAACAATAGATGATCTGTTACAAATCATGTATACTTACACAACAGATCAACAAAATAATTATACACAATAGATCAAAAAAAGAAAAATCAAAGAGATGGGCGAGATCTGGAAAGAGGGAGTCGCCGTGATGTTCTTGAGCAAGGAGATCGGCGACGGCGAGATAGGAAAGATCAGTGACGTCGGCGAGATCTGGGAAGAGAAAGAGGACGGCGGAGGAATCGTCGCCACCGGCATCGGTGAGATAAGAGGAGGGAGAGGACGTCGGAGGAGCCGCTGTTACCACCATCGGTGAGATCGGAGATCGGCGAGATCGGAGGAGCACCGCCACCACCGACGCCGTGAGGAACACCTGCACAGAGAGAGAGAGAGAGAGAGAGAGAGAGAGGGGCAAAACAACTTTGTGTTTGTGCGTGAGTAAGTGAGTGTTCAACTTCAGCCAAACCCTACACATACACATATATCATATATATAAACAGGGGCAAAATAGTAATTTCACATCGGGGGCAAGCAGGGAGGGGATTGGGGCCGGGTCCGGGATTGAAACATGTATCCCTGTCCCCGGCCCGAATATCATCGGGGATTCAATTTTTAATACCATCCCCGATCTGTCGAGGGTATTTTTCGGGGAATAACCACTCAATTCGGAGTCGGGGGATGGGTCCCCGTCGGGTCGGGTTTCGATTGTCATCTCTACCTCATACTTAATTATTTTTAAAATCTAATATTTAAAAATTTTCTACTTAATCTAAACTACCCATAAATAAAATTTAAAATAATTATATGTACTAAAAAATACTTTACGAATTAATTTTTTTATTCTTTTTTCACTTTTATTCAAGTATTCATTTTTTATATTAAAATTAAATATATTTCTTATTTGTTTGTCTATCTTATTTATATTTTATTATTAATTTATATTGAGTTTCCTATTTAATATGAAGTTGTTTATTAGGAAAAATTTATATTTAATTTAAACTTTATATACATATATATAATTATATATAATATGTATAAACAGATTTAAAATAGATATTAAAGAAAAATCAATATTCAACATAATTAATCTCTCTATTTTTTTCTTAATCTAACCACAACATATTATATTTAATTTTTTAAAATAATTTTTTTATAACTTAAATTCCTACTTGTTTTTAATTTTTTTACTTCCAACTGAATAAAAAAAGATAAATAATTAGAATCACTTTTAATTGTATGTTACTATTTTTTTTTTTCAATTTAACTATTATTATTAATGTCAAATTGAGTATTTATTTTACTATGTTTTAATTTAATATCATATAAAATCATTATATATTTATTTCAGTTACACTTTTATAGCACGATAAGGCTAAGATTATTAAAATACACATAAATAATTGAAATAAAATTATTATATATATTTGTTTAAATAACACTTTTATAGAACGATAATGTTAATATTATCAAAATAAATAATTAGAATTATTTTTTAATTTTAAATGAATTTTTTTTCTCCAATTTAATCATTATTTTTAATATTAAAATAAATATTTATTTTATTATATTGAAATCAAGTTCAAAAGTATAATATATATATATATATATATATAACTACACTTTCATAATTTAACAAAACGAAAATTGTATTGCATATTTCGTAATATATTTTTTAAATAATTATATATATATATATATATATATGTATACATAGATATGCATTATTCTTTTGTAATGTATACATAGATATGCATTATTCTTTTGTAATGCATACATTGCAATATATTTCTAAAAATAATTTATGGGCGAATTACAATAACGGTCTCTATAGTTTGTGACTTGTGTCACGTTGGTCCTAACTTTTCAATTGTGATACAGACCTTGAAGTTTGAATCTTGTTCCAAATAAGGACAATTGACGATACTATTGCTTAATTTCAAGCACAAAATTGTCAATTTGATAAAATATAAACTAATTTGACAAAAATAAATGTCAAAAAAATATTTTTGAATTTTTAAAAGTTATTTTTACCCACTAAAGATAAAATTATATAAAATTGACAAATCTTTTAGACATTTATTTATTTTTTTTACCAAATTAATTTTTATTATATGTTTGGATGATAAGCATGTAATGAGTATTTGTTTTTATTTTCATTAAATTGGTTTCTATTTTTTCAAAAGTCAAATATAGTAACAACTTTGATATCATTAATAAATCAATGGGTTTTTTTTTAAGGTCCCTCGTATTAAGATTTTATAGCATAAAGGACATCTAATATTTTCATAATGTCTAAGGTTCCTCAAGTTGATCCAAAGAAAATTGGTTTAGAGAAAATTCACGTCACAGAGAAAATTGGTCCAGAGAAATTTTAATTTCTCTGACCTTCCCTAAACTTCCCACTGTAAATTTCTCTGCCCTCCCTTCTCCAAATTTATCTGCCTTCCATATACTTCCCACTCTCCCAGAGAAATTTCTCTGCCTTTTCACAAAATTACATCTCTAGAGAAATTTGTAATTAATTCTCTGATTTATATATGCAGCGTTGTTGTTGGTTCTGGTTCTGTGAAAGAAGCTTTGAGAGCATCTCTCACAATTGTGTGAAATTTCACTGAGAAACTTGTAGCTTGGGAAATTCTCACAGCTACTTTTAAATTTCTCTGATTTGAGAAAGGAAGGGAAAATAAACAATCATAAGTAAACTCACATCCAATGTAAGGTTGTTTATGGATGCAATTGAGATTTGGCGAATGAATGAAAAAAACAAAAAAAAAGAAAAGAAAAGAAGCTTTTGATATAGAATTTTCTCTACCCTCCCTGCCTCTCATGGACTTAACACTCTAGAGAAATTTGAAAATTTTTCTGACTTCACCGGCCTTCTCACAAAATTACCCCTCCAGAGAAATTCCCCCTTCTATTTACACAATAATCACATATATAAACCAGAGAAATTTAGTCAATCTTCATCACAAACTTTTAACCTAATAATAATCAAATTTTAAGTTTTTTTTCCATTTCACACATTTTCTCAGTAACCAAACACGCAACCACTGATACAAAGTCCAGAGGAGTCCCCAACCCAGAGAAATTCCCAAACAAACCTTTCTACAAAAATTCTCTCAACCCAGAGAAATTCTGGACTCCACAACCCATAGAAATTCCCAGACAAGCCTTTCAAGATTGCTCTGAGACGATGAGTGAATGAAACTTTGCTCGAGCAGCCATCTTTCTGACTTTGTCCTCAATCCACTCCACTCTGAGCAAACCACAGTCGATGACTCTCCAAGCTGAAGCTCTGTATGCCCTCCTCCAGCTCGAATGCCTCTGGATGGCTCTGACTTGACCTGTATTGCCTCAAACACAACCTCTGAACCTGACTGATCCTTCAATTTGATCACCCTATCTTCACCCATGGACATAGTAATTCCCTCCTCAATATCAACAGCCACCAAAGATGCACTTGAACTACTGATCGGGACTGCTTGAGCCACTTCCGACCGAGGAACCTCGAATCGCCCGCCCTTGGTTGGAGCAGCCTCAGTCAAAAACTCTCCAAGCTGAAGCTCTGTCTGCTCTCTTACAGCTTGAATGTTGTTGGATGGCTCCACCTTGACCTTGACTGCCTCAAACAGCAGCTTTGTGGCGAGATTTGGCAACGCCCATACTCTCACAGGCTTGGAGGAGCTCCGAATAGCAGATTACCTCTTTCTCTTCACCCCCTAGCTTCATCTTCAACGCTTCCACATTTACCAATCTCATCAGCTTTTTTGCCTCCGCAAACGACATACTATTATTATTATTATTATTATTATCCCCTCCTCCTTCGACCACATCACCACCACTTCCGCCGCCGCCCGACTCCGTTGAAAACGATGCACACACCGCCCTTAGCCCTAACGCCGCCTTCGCCTTCGGTTTGTACCCAACCGCCGACGACAGACTCTGTTTCAAGAAAATACACGACCATCTCCACATCATCTCTCTCTCTCTCTCATACCATCAAATTTATTTTCTCTCTTTATATATATCTATCTATCATCTTCTGTTTCCATAACGTCAAGTAACTGATTTGAATGCCTTGGATCTCGAAGACTAGTGGGTGAGAGGAGAAGAGAGAGAGAGAGAGAGAGAGAGAGAGAGAGAGAGAGAGGAAGTGCTGCTCTACAGTAGAGGAGGAGAGATAAAGAGTCAAATTTCTCTGATATATGTTTAGGGACCTTAGAAATCAAAAAATAATTTTGTGGATCTCTTTCATTATGAAAAGTGGGAGAGGGACCCTAGACTAATTTTTCCTAAATCAATCCATTAAATCAAAAAAATTCAAAGCTAAAAACATTTCATATGTTAAATATATCGATTACACATTAAAATCCTAACAACTATCCATTATATGATTATCATCCAAACACATAATAAAACTTAATTTGATAAAATAAATAAATCTCTAAAAGATTTATCAATTTTATATAATTTTATCTTTGGTGGGTAAAAATAATTTTTTGACATTTATTTTTATCAAATTAGTTTATATTTTATCAAATTAACGATTTTGCCTTTGAAATTAAGCAATGATATCTTTAATTATCCTTATTTGAAACAGTTCAAAATTTATGGTCAAATATGTCATAAGTAGAAAGTCAGGAACCAAAGTGACACGAATCCCAAACTATAGGGACTGTAATTTGCTTATAATTTATATATAAACATATATAAATAATTTAATTTAATTTAATTGTATGAAATATTATTTAAAAGGAAAAAAAATTAACCAATGCTAATTTATTTTCAAAAAACACACACTCATCGTTAAAAAAATAAATAAAAAAAAAATAAAATTTCCTGAAGCTTGAATCAGGCGCAGAAAGAGATAATCCTTATACCAAAAAAATAAAAATAAAAATAAAAATGGAGAAATATAAAAAATTTTAAAAAAAATGTGAGAAATTGAAAAAATAATTACAAACTTATAAAACTACAAATTATTTATGTATTAGATCGTGCAAATGAATATTGTATTTTTATAAAGGAAAATGTTTTGTGGTACTAAACTGGGGACACTAATGCCCTAATTTCCATTTTAGGTAACTGTTTTGTTTTGTTTTTTTTTTTTTGCCTTATATGGAAATTAGGGGCATTAGTGCCCCCAATTTAGTGCCACAAAATGCAACCCTTTTATAAATTTACAATTATTTTTTGTACTCCTCATTTTTTTATATTTTCCTAAAAACATTTTTAAATTTTTTTTTGCCAAACGGTCGCTATATATTGCTTCCCGCCAGGCTATTCTCTCCCCTTTGTCTCGCTCGCTCTCTCTCTCTCTCGCAACCGCTTTCTACGCTCTGCGCCTGGTTTCTCATGGAGAGAAAGAGGGAGAGAAACCATGCCAGAAAGAGAGAGAAAATCCCATCACTTTCTCTCTCTCTCTCTCCCAGCATCTCTTACGCCCAATTTTCTTTCCCAACTTTCCATCTCTAGAAACTCAAGCAAGAAAACATGAGCGTGATCGAAATTCTCTTCCGAGTCGACGAAATCTGCAAGAGGTACGACAAGTACGACGCCGACAAGCAGCGAGAACTCAATGCCTCCGGTGACGATGCCTTCGCTCGCCTCTACTCCGCAGTCGAATCTCAAATGGAAGCTGCTATTTGTGTTAGAATCCGTTCACTTTTCATGAATTTTGTGTTTACATATTTATTATTGTTGTGTTGCTGATTTTGAAAAGTGTTTCCAGAAATCGGAGGCTGTGGCGATGGAGACGAATAGGGCAAAAGCTGTCGCCATGAATGCAGAGGTTCGTCGAGCAAAGGCTCGGATGATTGAAGAAATTCCCAAATTGCAGAAATTGGCGCTGAAAAAGGTGAAATTTGAATTTTTTAGTTTCATGTCTTAGGTGAAATTGATTTCCCATTTGTTAAACCTAATATAGTTGCATGATTTGTACTTCTTCATACATATTTGGTTAGTTTGGCAATTGCTTTTTATTTATTTATTTAGAATAACATTATTGCTAAAAAGTTAGTTTTTGTAATTGGGGAAATTGAGTGGATCCTTTTACAAAATAGTTTTTTTTGTCAATTGTTACCCTGTTTTTTTAGCCAAAAACAAAAAGCTTAAGAATTTTGGCTTAATTAGTCAAAAAGTAGCTAAAATGCACAAATCAAACACAGCCTTAAATGGGAGAAGTACCCAATTTGAGGGATGTCCAATTGAGTGTGCAACCTATACGGGGAGCAAATATTCTTCGCATTTGTACTCCTTGTGTCCAAGCTCGTATTGCTTTGAATGACGTCTTACTTCCTGAAACACAATGAAGGTGAGGTACCTGGCGGGCAGTTTGCTGGAAAATCTCTCCCACGGTCAACTTTGCATTCTTGAGAGAAGGAGAGTAGAGAGAGTGAATAGTGCAAGTTTGGTTACCCCTTTCCCCAGTGAGGACGTGCCTTATCTAGGCTGCTGCCGTCCTTTCCAAGGTTGTGCACACATTACCTCCTTTGTCCTTTGTTGGACGCGTAAACGTACTATCCTCTCATTTCCTCACACGTGTGCACGTTAATACTGCCAAACAACATTGGCCAAACTGTCAAACGGTATTGACGCATACCTCGAGCAGATTCCTCTCCTTACTCCATTGGGCCACGTGGAATGCTCTGACCAAGCTATCACTTCTAAATCAACTCCGCATTAGCTATCTTCAACGGTGCTAACTTTGAACGTTCTTATGCCGAGCAAACCTAGGTCTGTGACTCCATCCGGTCTTACGGCTTGGCCAAGCCCTTTAGGACTCTTTGCACTTATTCCGGTCAAAGTCCCCCCATTTGCTCATTACTCGCGCAACCTCCTCATGCCAGCTCGGTCCCGGATAGCAGCCTCGTTTTATCTTAGCCCGGTCCATGGTAATGGCCCAAATCTAGCTGAGATTGGTCCATCACCAAGGCGTGTGCTCGATTCAGCTCACAAACTACCGCGGCCCAACATCCGTGACGATGCGCTAGTCCAGTTGTGCGGTCCACGAAGGTCTGTGGTTTAGCATGGTCTATTTGTTCGGCACAAATTCCCCTCCCACAACCCATGACAAAATGACTAGACAACCACGCAGGCATATGATCATTGAAAAGAATCTGACTGGCCATCAAAGCCGAATTCAGCAATTTCTAATTTTTGGAGTGTGGGTGACTCTCACATGAATTTTACCCTCAGTTGCCACCCAAATGGCATGAGATTGGGCTCTTATGCATCATTTTGAGTTTGCCTCCTGTATAAATTTGAGTTTTGTAAGTCATCCATCATGAAAACAAGAAGTTTGTGCTGAAGTTGTAATGAAATGTTATATATCCACAGGTCAAAGGGCTTTCTAAGGAAGAACTCTCTGTTCGTAGTGATCTGGTTATTGCACTGCCAGAGAGGATTAAATCGATTCCAGATGGGAGCACATTTGCTGGCAAACAAACCGGAGACTGGGGAGCATCAGGATCTAATAAAAAAATCACGTTTGACAATGGTGATTTTTGTTTCTAATCTATTTATTGAGTTTTTTAGTTGTCACTTGTCACATGTGATTGTTCAAAAAAGAAAAAAAATGTCACTTATGAAAGCCTGATTTATTAATACTAGCTTACTTGCTTTATTTTGAATGAACCGCAGATGGGCTCTTCGGTGATGAATTTTTTCAACAGTCCGAGGAATCAAGTCAATTTAGGGACGAATATGAAATGCGCAAACAGAAACAGGCAAGTGGTAGCTGACAGAATACTTGGCATTTTCTTGCCCGGTGTTGCTTTTTCACTGACAATTCTGCATTCCCGTCTAATTTGATTTGATTATACACAGGATCAAGGCTTAGACGTTATATCAGAAGGTTTGGATACACTGAAGAATTTGGCACATGACATGAATGAGGTTGGCTCTTGTGCATTTTGCTTGTACGTGATATACTTTTAAAAGAAATTAAAAAGTGCTCATTTGTTGTTTTCCTTACAGGAATTGGATAGGCAAGTTCCATTGATTGATGAAATTGATACAAAGGTTGGAAATTTCTTATAAACTCCCTTCCAATAAGATCAGAGTACCAAAATATGTTGGTGGTGGAAGTTTCATTATGTAATATTGTTTTTGGTGTCGTCACAGGTGGACAGGACTACAGCTGATCTTAAGAATACTAATGTTAGACTCAAGCAAACAGTTAATCAGGTAAATAAACATAATGTTGTGTTACATTAAATAAGTTTATCTGTTTAGAGCTTCTTGCCATTTATTTCTATCTGGTAGCATGGTGCCTGATAATTTGAAATTTTCAATTATTTGACAGATGAGGTCCAGTCGAAACTTCTGTATCGACATCATTCTGTTGTGTGTTATTCTGGGAATTGCATCCTATTTATACAAGTAAGCTCCTTACCTTGCTCAGTATTTAGATTAGAATCACGTGTGGGGATTCATTTCTTGTATCATATTTTCTCATCACCGAGTTTTTTGAGTTTTTAGTGCAATCTTCATAGATGGTTGTCTTTTCCCCACTATAGTGATAAAAAGAAAAAAATGATAGCAGTAGACTAGTGCTACATCGTATAGCTTAGATGTTTATGTTTTTTATTGCAGCCATCAGATCATACCACACCATGAAATTGATAATCTGATTTTTTTTCCTTTCTTGTAAATCTCAAGAAAGACTCCAACCCACTTCTGTAAGCCAATATTAATGACGTGCTCTTCACATAGTTGTATTGTGCAATTGAGTATAAAATGGTGCAACCGATCTCAACAATCACAGCTGCTCTTTATTTTTGTTGACAAACCAGATTATATGTAACAATTGCTTCTGTTTCTTTACCAACTTTATGCTATTCTTTCTTTTTCTGATTAAATTTTGATTTATTGATTCTGGAAGAATTAGACTAACACAATTCTTCTTTGTTTGTTGCAGTATACTGAGGTGAAATATTGGGGGGGTGGTCTCAGTGTCGTCTGGTATTGTATCATCCAACACATTTGGGTGCTTGTTTCGTATATCTTTGAACGTTCTTGATTGATTCATTGTTTATGATTTTGCCCTCTGAAAGTGGTCTTTTGTCTTATATAGAATTCACTACCTGAGATTTGTTGTATTTGTATAATTTTAGTTCATTCTAGCCATTGCTGGTGTCAAAGCTAATCATATAAATAAAAGGGCAAAAGGTGTTACTTGTATGAGGATATATATAGTATTACTTCTGCTTCAGCCCGTAAAATATTCATTCAACATATGTAAGGAAAGTTGCATGTTGAATATAAGATAATATTAACCTAAATTAACCATCATCAAGAGTTACTAATATTAGCATTTTACTAGATGATAGAGGCTAAATTTTAATAGTTTTTTCTTTCCTTTTCTATTCTTCCACAAAATCAAGATCTAAACACATTATAAGTCAATTTCAATGTAATTAGTTCATAGAGTGGACTAGCCTATTACTTTCGTGTTTTTCAATTAAGAAATATGGAGATCGTAATCGGTGAATAGTGTTTTGGAGCAATGCCTGAATGGCATTGAATAAATTTTCCAGTTATTGACAGTATATGAGTTGCTAGATCCGTTGGTTGTTATTCAAATCATATCTTCAGTGATTTTAAGCTAGGTTAGGGATGAAAGAGGACCTGTGTTCAGGTCAATCTTAGGTTTGGGCTATACATGCTTAATCAAAAAAAATATTGGAGCCTATCATTTTAAAACAAGGATTTGTAAATTATAAATGTGTCATTGTCACATCATTTTAATGAGAGATCCTTTATTTTAATTTATTTTGGAAGATTAATATTTTTCTAAAGAAAAATATTTGGGGACCCTAATTTTTGTGGCTCAAATGGCTCAAAATTGTCAAAACGACGTCGTTTTGGCAAATTCGAGCCATTTGAGCCACAAAAATTAGGACCCTCTACCATTGCTGTTTTCTAAATTAGTTAATGTTGTTTAAATACAGGTGCACTCAATCTATGTTCATTTATTTCCATAAATCTATATAGAACACATTAAACTCCTTAAGCATTTTGCTCCAAAAATAAAAATAAACATGGGACCAAAATAAAATCAAAATGAAGAAACTTATCTTGATTTGTAAAACCAATGATGCCTAAGCTTATCTTAATGTCAGAGCCATTAAAAATCTTTGTAAAACTAACTATGCCTAAACTCTCCTACAATTACCAAATCATTTAATAAAAGTGTCTAAACGAAAATTGGAATAAAAAGACTCAATATGAAACAAATTGCTAAGAAAATAATGCTAAACAAATTGCTTAAAAATTGGAAGGTTCTAGATGACTCAATTAAACTAATCTAGAATAATGAAATTCACCACAACCAACCAGAACAATATGATATTACAAATTCCAACCAAATAAGTCATGAATTTTAAAATCAATTAACTAAAAAAAATTCAAATCCTAAGTGTTAACAGAATAAAAATTTAAAGCCACGGTTGTCTAACTTGAGTATACAAATCCTAACTATTAACACATTCATTCATCAAATGAATTTGTAGGTGTATTTTTTTATTTCATCATTAACACATGACACATGACACCAAAAAAAAAAAAAAAAATAATAATAATAATGTATTTTTATTGTATGCAATCGTATACCTACAAGTAGCAAGTATGATGGATGATAATTTTCTAAATTTGTATAGTCAAGTTAGACAACCAACCAAAAAAATAATCACTAAATAACAATGATGAATCACTGCTTCAGTAAGAATACAAATCAAATTCTTGCCACAATGTTTGGAAGTCCTCAAGCTGTCTAATGATCAATCATTGTTCTTAGGAAGTTTTCAAGTTGTCTAATCTGAACCTATTAAGCAAACACAATGCCTTTATAATATATATATATATATTTTATTAGTAAAATACAATTTATTACTAAATAAAGTGATTAAAATAAGAAAGCCTGGTTGGAGATTGCATCATAGTTTGAAGATTACAAAAACAGAACTGGAGCAACGAAAATAGAGCTACAAATTAATTCTGGTAGATTTCAACCCTTCCAGAGAGTGAAGAAAATCATTAATGTTGCAATGATGGAGATTGGCCCACCCATTCACCTATAATGCAGTTCTAATTTTGATAAATTCTAGAAATTCGAACCAAATTGGCTGTTTGTGGTTGAAAATTAATTCATTTCTAGCAAGCCAAAGAGTCCATATAATAGAATCCAAAAGAAATTATAGAAATCAACACAAAATTTTAGGGCTGAGCAAGAAATCCATATAATCCGTAATCCGATCCGGTCCAGTCCAATCTGGTAGGTTTGGATTGGTTTTTTGAATCCGTGATTTGATTCCGGAATAGAAATTTAAAAGTCCATAGGGCACGGATCGGTTCCAAATTCAACCCCACAATTCCGGATTGGAACCGATCTAGACCGTATACACATAATATATATTTATACTATAGACCCTCCCACATAGTATCATTTCTTATTCTTATAAAAGCTAAGCCCTAACACTAATTGGTTGTCTGGGTCTTGGCATTGGATTGTGTGGGCTGTTGAAAAGAAAAGTGCGGTTGCTTTTGGTGCAATTGTAGAGTGTATCAGCATGGGTGAAGTTGTTTTGGGAGTACAGCGCTTGGGAATTTGTTTTGGTTAGTGTGGGTTATTTTGTGGGTTTCAATTATTTTATTTTTAGAGTTAAGTGCTGTAGCTTTTGGTGGAAAAGAATAGTGTGGGTTGGTGGAAAAAAAAAGGGAAATTTGGCTATAAGCCCCCTTTGCCTTCATTTCATTGTTAAAAGGACTAAGAAAAAAATTATATTTTCTAAACCCCCTCATAATTATAAAGTGTTGCATAAAAGACAAATTTATTATTTAAATATTTTATATGACTATTATACCTACTCTCTTCCCCACTTTCTTCCTTTCCACAGATGGCCTCTTCAAGAAGACCGGCGAGCTCTGCAACTTGTGCGGCACCGAAGCCGCCGTCATCACCTTCTCCAACGCCGGCAACACCTTCGCCTTCGGCAACCCCTCCGTCGACTCCGTCCTCGACCGTTACCTCTCCATGACTTCATCATCCTCCAGAGCCTCTACAAGCTTCTCTTAGGGTTTCAACTCAAATCTGTGCACAGTTCCTGCAAATCGCACTGATATATATATATATGTGTGTGTTTGTGTGTTTTGAGATTTGAATTTGAATATATGTGTGTTTTGAGATTTGAATTCGAATATATATATATCTACATATTCCGATCTCTAATATATATATATCTATATATATGTGTGCTTTGAGCCTTTAAGATCGGAGATTTGAATGATTTTTTAGTAGAAGAGAGACCTGTTAGATCAAGTTTTCGACAAAGAATTCGAATTGTGACAGAGTACAGAGATGAATCGCGCGACTGTTCAAAATTTTCATATTTGAACACAGTTCTTCAGATTTTTCATATATATATGTGTGTGTTTGTGTGTGTATGTGTGTGAGGGAGAGATTTTTCATTTGGATAGTGTTGTTAAGTTTTTAAATTGATCTATTGATGAGTTGTTACTATGTTCTCTCAACTTTTTGTTGTAAAATTATTTTTGATTTTGATAAATTTTTGTGTCGTGAGTGAGCAATATGGATTGTGTATATGTAATAGATAACAGAGAAGCCAAAGAGGTGATACGAAAGAGGCAAGTAACTGTGAAGAAACAGAAGAACAGTGGTTGTGAATGATCTAATTTCATTTGATAGAACCAGAGTAAAATTTTACTCTGGTTCTATTGCTCTGTTTTTTTCATTTGACAGAACCAGAGTAAAATTTTACTTTTATACAAAGTAAAATTTTACTTTTAGCTTCAGAGTCTCACAGTTTACTTATTTTTCAGAGTAAAATTTTACTTTTATACAGAGTAAAATTTTACTTTTAGTTTCAAAGTGCAAAATTTTACTCTTATTCAGAGTAAAATTTTACTTTTATACAGAGTAAAATTTTACTTTAGTTTCAGAGTGTAAAATTTTACTTTCATACAGAGTAAAATTTTACTCTGAAATATATAGTGAAGATGGCTTAATAGGAGAGCTGATAGATATGAGGGTAATATAGTAAAAGAAACAAGTTTTAAAATATTAGGGGGTTTTGAAAGTACTTATATAATTCTTGTCATTTGGAAAGACAAATTAGATAGTGAGGGGGCTATCACCAAATCCCCCTAAATAAAATGATTTGGGTTCAAGGTGGAATTAAAATGTTATATATTTTTTTATTATTTAATTATGTAAATCCGTGGTCCTAAACCGATCTAATTTGTGTTTAAACGGATTGATTCGGATTAGTTTCACAATTTAAATGGACTGAATTGCTTCTAATTTTTCAGGAACCATAGATAACGGATTGGTTCTGATTTTACCTCAATCCGGACCAATCTAGATCATGCTCACCTCTACAAAATTTACGTTTACATGATAGTGAAACAAAAGACATTCAAAAAAAAAAATTGGAGTAACAAAAAAATCAATACCAAAAACAATAGAAGAAATCAACACAAAATTTAAAAGTGTGAATTTGTAAGAAAGGTCGAGAGAGAGAGAGAGAGAGAGATAAACGATCTAGCGAGGCTGAGAAGGGGTAAGGTGTGAGTAGGGGTGTTCGTGGTTCGGTTTTAGACGGTTTGCGGATCAGTTTGGACCCGTCTGCATGTATGCGGTTTGGGAAAAATTCAACTTGCAACTGTCCGCAGTGCGAGTTGCGGTTTGTGCGGATAAGATTCGTGGATGTGCGGGTGGTTGATTAGACTTTTTTCAATTTCCAGATTCAATTTCAATTTCCAAATTCAATATAATATAAAATTGATTTCAATTTCAAAAGTAATTAACAGATTCAATTTCCCCTTCATGAAGAAATAGATTGAATTTCCTACAATGTTCACAAAGTGAACAAAAACAAAAACATTCAAAAACAATGTTCTCAAACAATATTCTCTACAACATTTCTTTTTGTATCATGAAATTAGGGTTTTGTGTGATGGCCAAAAATATCTAGGATAGGATGAGTGAAATCAACTATCCATGTTTAAAAGTAAATAATAAAAAAAAAATCTAAGTGCGGGCTAGATCTTGCAAGTGTAGGTTAAACCTGCAACTCACCCGCAACTCGCAATTATACCATATTTCAAACCGCATTCACCCGTATTGTGTCTGCGAAACCGCCCATTTGCATGTAAATAAGTTCGAGTTGAGCGGGTTGTGCGGTTCAGATAACCCTATATCCAACCCTAAGTGTGAGGCTAGAAAGAGGAAGAAGGTGTGATTTTGTACCATCTGAGTCGTTGAAATCTATTATCATTTGAGCGGTCCACATAGACAACCATCCAATCAACCCCTTGTTTTGTTATATAGATATAAAATTAAAATTGAAAAAATATATACAACTACACTTATTTAAAAACTGTGATTAAAAAATATATATATGTATAATCACATTTATTTGAAATGTGAGATTAAAGATAAATACTATATTACTCAATTAGATTGAATGTGATTAAAATATTATTTTAATTTTTTAATTACACTTTTAATAAAAATAAGATTTTTTTAATTTCTCTTGTGTGATGTTTAGCATTATGCATTATTGTAGAATAAAATACCTTAAGCATTGCTCATTGCTCATTGCTCATTGATCATTGCTAGTATGTGGATTGGACTTGGGCTTCTTTTGCATACATTTACCAAATCGGCAGAGCCCAAAAAATTGAATGTTCCACCTGGACCCACCTGGGATTTGAAATTTCTATGGTGATGGTGATTGGATGAGAAGCTCCAAATGTACTAATATATGAGACTTGTAGCCTTTTTTTTTTTTTTTTTTTTAGCTTTCTATAAAAAAATTTTCAATTTAAAATTCATATAATAGTCTGTCAACAATTAAAAAAATGAATATTAATTAAAAATTTGATTATGCAAAATTCATTAAAACCTATTTTTAAACCAACCCAAACTAGTTATAAAAAAAATTTCATTTCTTGTCCAAGACCCAATTATCACTAAAGAGAAAAAGCAATTTAGAATTACTAACAAATCTATAATGTAAGTTCCGAAAGACCAAGACTCAATATGAATGATATCATGCAAAAATTGATATTCAATAGTAACCCAATAAATATTTTTTAACCTATGTTTTTGCAACATTGTACATTTATAAAAATACATAAAGTAAAAAGTGGGACCAGATTGCATTATAAATGTGTGAAGTAGAAGGCAACTAACACATATGTGGGGCTTAAATCCCAAGCAACTAGTACTATAAATTGTTTAAAGGTCTCATCGATGCCTCTTCCTTCAACATGTGAGCTTTCCCTTTCATCCTTCTTTGTTCTTTTGCCATTTCCTCTCTATTTGTGCGTAATCAATTTTGGTGGGAACCAAGTACATGGGTTTCTCAAAAAAAAGAAAAAGAAAAAAAGAGGTAATTCTATTTCCACATAATAATTCTTCTCAATTCACACATTTAATGAAAATTTTCATTAATATAATTTTGTCTGAAAATAAAAATACTATAATACCCTCATCTTTTTCTACGCCAATGCTACCTCATCCGCCATCCCCTCCTATTGCTTTTTTTCCTCTCTGTCTGCAATCACTTTTTGTTATGAACCATACACTTTTATAAGTCTTTCACTGCGAATCACTCAAGATTGACTGCAAGGGTCTAAAATGGAGGGGGATGAACTAGAAGTGATGTTAAGCACAAGGCAACTAACTAGTACTATAAATTGTTTAAAGGTCTCATCGATGCCCTCTTCCTTCAACATGTGAGCTTTCCCTTTCATCCTCCTTCGTTCTTTTGCCATTTCCTGTCTATTTGTGCCTAATCAATTTTGGTGGGAACTAATAAGTACATAGGTTTCTTAATTCTATTTCCACACCATAATTATTCTCAATTCACACATTTAATGAAAATTTTCATTAATATAATTTTGTCTTAAAATAAAAATACTATAATACCCTCATCTTCTTCTACACCAACGCCACCTCATCCGCCTTCCCATCCCATTGTTTTTTTCCTTCTCCGACTGCGATCACTTTCTGTCATAAACTATACACTCCCAAAGTCTTTCACTGCGAATAGGGCTGCAAATGAACCGAGCTGTTCATGAACAAGCTCGGCTCGGCTTGGCTCGTTTAGTAAACGAGCCGAGCTCGAGCTCACATAAGCTTGGCTCATTAAGTTTGGCTGTTTATCTTTATTTAAAGTATATAATAAATACATTATTTATATATTAAAAAAATATATATATATATAAATAATAATATAAATACATTTTTTATATATTAAATAATATAAATAATATTTTTTATTTAAATATTATATTTAAATAATACAAATAATATTAAAAAAAATTTATCGAGCTAAGCTGAGTTTTATTAAAATTAACGAGCCGAGCCGAGCCGAGCTCGAGCCCAGTTCCTTATCGAGCTTGATAAGTAAACGAGCCGAGCTCGAGCTTGAGCTCAGCAAAGCTCGGCTTGGCTCGGTTCGTTTGTAGCCCTAACTGCGAATCACTCAAGATTGACTGTAGAGGTCTAGGATGGAGGGGGGATGAGCTAGAAGTGGCGGTGGTGGCGATGAAGGGTTGAAAGTGATGGCAACGATAACAAAGGAAGAGTGGGTGAATGGATCCAAAAAAAAAAAAAAAAAAGACTCTACTTGATCTAGTTTTAGAATATGTTTTAAAAAATAAATAAATAAAACTTCTTATTTCAATATGGGTTTATCTTTCTAGGGGGGAAAAAATTTTAAAATTAAAAAATACTTTTTTGGTATTTATTTTTGTCAAATTAATTTATAACTTTTTAAGAAAAATTTCAAAAAATTGATACAAACATTGAAACCAAACATAGCCTTAGGGTTTTTAAATTGAAAATAAGAGTAATATTGGAATATAGAGATGTGTACTGAGAATTTATATTTTAATAATGTGTGTATTGAGAATGTGTTCATTAAATGTGTGTACTGAGGGAAATTAGTGTGTGGAAATAGAATTACCCAAAAAAGACAAGAAAAAAAAGTTCATCAAAAATATATTTATACTATTATTAAGTGAAAGTCTAAATGGATTTAGTGAAACATTCTTCTCCTCATGCCACGTCGTAACTTTATATATGCTAAAATAAAAAAAAAAAAAATTATTATACATAGTTTAAGCAAGTTTTGAACCCAAAATATTAAATTTCATTAAGAACATACTTATCACTTAAGCAACATACATATTATAATATTAAATTCTTTATTATTTGTTTTTATTATTAGTTATTTGAATTGCACAAGCATCGCTTGTACCATCCACTAATATTGAATGTAAATGTGCTATCCTTTTATATATATTACTTGTCAATGAATATTACAAATGGAATTAAGTAAATATATTGTCTCCTAATAATCTAACTATAATAGTCTCACAATCATAACATGAGATTTCTCATCAATTGGTGATACAGTCACACAATATCACGATTATTTCCAATATAAACTCCTAAAGTCGAAAAGAGAGATCCAAAATAAACCAGAGGAATAAATCCACACGTAGGTTAGTAAAGTCAAACTCTTGGCATTTTAATAAAATGTAAAAGTTTTAGTTAACAAATTAACCCGTTTTGTGTAACTTAACCAATACTACTCAAAGTGGGCATTGCATTGCAAGTGAGAGACTCTCAATTTATTCACTTGTAAAATATCATTTTTCCAAAACCAAGAAAATCAAACATTTCACAGATTTAAGAGGAATAAATAAAGCACACAGTTTTTTCAACGCATTTTTGTACAGGAACTCTAAAATCTTAATTTTTTATAGTGCCGTGTCTTTCGGGCAAGTAGACTATATATGTATATGCATATATTAACGGTGTGTTATTAAAACTGTAAGAAGTTATAAATTTTTATCTGAATGTGATCTGGACAAATACATTAGATAAGAAGCAACAAGCAGTTCCATGAGTGTATTTTGAATTTTTTTTTAAAAAAATGTGACAATCTACACCAACCCAAATAAATTTTATATAATAGCATAGATGTAATGTGTTTACAATTTATATCTGTAATTATAGACCTAAATTTTTGAAGGTTTGATAAATGAGAAAGATATATGTTAAATTTCAAAACTGTTATTATTCATTTATTTATTTTTTTCTAAAGATTTGAAACTGTTTAGTAGTTAGCAACTTGAGTTTTAGCAATTAAAATTTTTTTGGGCACTTTTGAAAAGTAAAAAATCATGGCAGCAACAAGTTTTGTATTGTGTATAATATTTGTGGATTTAATTATCACAAATGTCATAATTTAATTATATGAGTATCATAACTAAAAAAGTAAGTTATATCCAAACACTAAATTAATTTTTTTGAATCATAACTAAAATAATGTTATAATTAACATTATTATGTGTCATAACTAAATCACCATAGGTCATAATCAAAGATCATAAAGATCATAATCAATGGTGTATATTACCAAATATATGTCACTACTAGAAAAGGCCTTTTGCTACCCTATAATTTGCGACCACTTAATAATCAGTCGCAAATAAATAATTTATTGTTTATTTTTTTCTATTTATTTTCCCCTTTTGCCTTATATTTGCCGTAGTCCTTCACAATGATCGTTCTTTTCTCGTACGCATTCTTGCTCTATGTCTCTCTCGGTCTCACACTGGTATGAATCTCTCTCTCTCTCTCTCTTCTTTCGATCTCACTCTCTCTATGTCCCTCAATCTCATTCTCTCTCTCTCTTTAATGTTATTCTCAATCTTGTGCTCTCTCTGTTTCTTATATTCTAAAAACACAATTAGCTTTTCTTGATTCTTTCGAACTCAATCATTGAAGGTACGCGCTCGCTCGCTCGCTCGCTCTCTCTCTCTCTCTCTCTCTCTCTCTCTCAAGTTTCTTTCTCTATTTCTTCTTGTTTTTGGATTTGAATCTACATCTAGGGTCTTGATCGAGTTCAAGGTACTCTCTCTCGGAAGTTCTTCTCTTTGTTTCTATCTTCCTTCGTTTCTTCTTATTTTGCGATTTGAATTTGCTCCTAGGGTTTGGATCAACGGATGACTTGTGCAATATTCAAATTTGATGATTTCTATTATTCGATGAATGCAATTCAATTTTATTTCTTTATTTTGATTTTTTTTTGTTGCTTCCTAAGCTTGAAAATTCAACATGTTTTTGTTTTGTCTGATCATATTTCTCCATTTGCCTCTATTTATCTACTTAGAAATTGTCAGAAACTAGAATTGAAAAAATTGAGTTTTATTCTTTTTGATTTTGGAATGAGATTGTTGATGGTAATTATACTTGATTCTAGCATAAGTATTCGATCGCTAGTTATTTATTTATTTGTTGATATATACGCAATGCTTTTTCTATTGCTTTGAACTAGAATTAATTACATAATGGATGTGATTGCACAAGTTTGAGGTCTTATGCAGTGAGTGACTTTACTATATAGATGTGGTTTCTTTCATATTAGGCAGAAATTTTCAAATTATTTCAGATCTAGAACTGAGATTTACCTAGAATTTAAGTACACTCCATAGTCTACAATGAACTAATTGATATCTTGTTGGTATGGTTATTGGGTTTGGGGGATTTTACGTTGTGTTTAGCGGACTTTTAACTGAGAAATAGAAGTGTTTTACTGCTAGCTATATTCATCCAACAATCTGCACACAGTTCTCATTTAAATTTTGGGTATTTGTGTCATTTGATGTTAGCTCTTAGTTGTTTCCATTGTTTTGGACGAAGGGTGCTTCCCTATTATAAGTCCTAACTATGAGGTCACAACAGGATATAATTGTTTTTCGATTGATTTCTCTGTTAGGTTGATTTATCATCTTGTGAATCATCCGAACGGGTTAACATGTTGAAGTCAGAGTTTGTAGTTGTTTCGGAGAAAAATGCAGAGTTGAAAAAACAGATTAGGGAATTGACTAAAAAGATTTGGTTGGCCGAGCAAGGAAAAGATCAGGCACATAAATAGGTTTTGGTGTTGGGTGAAACAGACTATGGTGATTTGCACACTTAATTTTTTTTGTTTTGTTTTTTTTCCCCCCTTGTTGTCCAGATTCATATGAACAAGAAAAACAATAAAAAAGGCTACAAAGAGGAGTTCGAAGAGCGCCTTGTATCGCTAATTGCACCATTATTTGGCAAGGACAATTGGTTATTGACACTTTCTGTAGCTAGCTTCTTGGATTTTGTAATTTTACAAGGAATTGCACCTTGAATAGCATTTTTTTAAGCCTAAAATTAAAGATGGTTTTGCCAAATTTGTCTCAAATAAATGGTTTGGTGCTATTATGTTCAACAAGATCTTATTTGGTAGATTTGTTTCAAAATATTCGTTACTAGAAGCTATTATTGTACTATTTATAAAATATTATTGAAAATAATTTGCAGCAGTACAAGATGGTCGCTAATACATTGTAGGCATTTTTATTTTTATTTTTTTGCGATGACAAAATATCAGTCGCCATAAGTAGGTTAGGCGGTCACAAATAGTTTGCGACTGTTGTTTTGCGGTCGCAAAAAGTATTTGACATCCCTACATTCGCGACCCCCATTTGCCAGCGCATGGCCATCGCAAAAGATCTTTTGCGACTGTATTTTTATTATTTGTGACGACTTATAGCGATCGCAAAAAATACTTTTTTTAGTAGTGTGTATATATATATAGGAAAACTGTCCATAATTCCATTCCCTAAAGAATTAGGGTTTTTGGGGCATAAAACATTAGGGACTCTGTGTGTGTGTGTTTGTGTTTTGGGTAGGGTGGCCTTAATTCTTTAGGGATTGAGGAGAAATTTTTAAGAAAACATCCATGTCGTTTTACAAGGAAGCTCCCAAATGCATAGAGCCAAAATATGCATGTGGAAGATTAAAATATGAATTTTTTTTTTTATTTTTTAGATAAAGCTATATAAATAAAAATTTTATAAATAAATTTTGGATAAATTTTATATAGAATATGTACGAGGGTGAAATATTCTTCGTTCTCCGTACTCCTTGAGCCCAAGCTTCACGTAACGCCGTTTCACTTGAAAACAGAAAGAAGGTGAGCTGCCCGGCGGTGTGCTGCCGAATAAACCCTCCGACGATCAAGTTAGCACACTTGGAGAAGAAGAAGAATGCAGAGAACGCTCTAGAAAGAGAGAGAGTTGTGAATTCCTTCAGATTGCTTACCTCTAACGTCCCCCCATTCCTCCTTCTCTAGGCTGGCCATGCAGCCTCAGAGATTGTGGGTGCACTACCTCTGCTGTCTTTCCTGGACAGGCGACTGTGCTCCCCTCTACCTTTCTTACACGTGTAGAGACCAAAACCTCCAAACAGTGTTTGCTGAACCGCCAAACGTATTGACGCATACCAGGAGTGGATTTCTCCTTCTTCATATCATTGGTCCAGGTGGCTCACACAACCGGGGCTATCATGATCGATCTATCACTTGGGAGAAACACCACAATGACTGGGACGGCCGAACCATAATAAATCGGTCCATCTGAACTGACCGGTCGTGAGGCGCGCGGTTTGACATCTCGGTCTCGCCCTGCTACCTTGCAGAACATCTCAGCCCAAATTCAATCTGGACTGTCCGTGGCTAGGCCCAACATCACTGCGGGTTAACCGAACATCAGGCCAAATCACAGCTCGGTTGAGTACTTGCATGTCTCTGTATTCTGGTCGACGGTTTGCTCGGCTCAACGTAATGGGCCGGGGAGCCGCGTTAGTTCAGTTCGGTCAGACACAGGGTCTGGCCCTCACAAGGCCTAACACCATACCCCGCGCTACCATAGCTCGGCCCTATTGTTCGGCGTAAATCCCTCTCTCAATTGCCCCTTAATCCCATCCGAGCTGAGCGTGATTGGGATTATTATTCTGACCGAGCTACCTGATTTGGTCAGTCATTGAGGATTGCGCCAGTAGTCTTGTCATTGATCATTCAGCCGTACTGACAAACCATCTTTTCGATGCCACATGGCTTCACCCCATCGGTTCCGTGCAACCCTACAGCTGTTCTACATTATTCCAAGGATTTGAAAAGTTACCGCCCATTCGGTTTCCCCCATATATACACACTAGAAGCCCAAAGACCCTTATCACTGTTCATCTCCCTTCTTTAGAAACCTTAAGCTTCAAACCTCCAAGCTCTTGCCACCGCTGCCATTGCTGTCGTCATTGCTTTTTGAGTCGTTTTCAGCTATCTCTGTCCCATGAAGGCTTCAGACAGGGTCGTGGTCGACTGGGTCTTGACTTGGCATCCATACCCGTAAGTTTTTCTATCCTTTATTTGTGTTCTCCATTAATGTTCTTCGTGTTCTTCATTCCCGTTTGTTTCATAATTGTTGAAACATTGCCTATGCCCCTCCAGTGGGATTAATATCTGTGGAAATTAGGCTAAATCGAAATCCTAAGTGTTGTTGGGGCTTCCTTGCCCCTTATTTCCCTTGATTACTGTAGGTGATTTGGACCTAGGGTGAACACTGAAAATTCTAGGTAAGACCGATCAAAGACCCACTTTTAGATCCAAAAATAGGATTTAGCCGAGCAAAAATCTGTTCGTGGTCCTCCCTTGAGGCTGAGACTGAGCTGTAAGTTAGGAAGTTAGAGCCGAGATAGGAAAATCGAACCAGTCAAATGCCTTAGGGTTTTGCACCGAGCTAAAACGCTTCCTCATAAGAGCCATGCAAATTATGTGGCACTAATACTTGGCAACAAACTATGACTGACAAGGCTCACAGCATTACTATCGGTAAGGCTCAAAGTCCGAGCAAACAATCACCAAATTTTGACCAAGCTACAACTAGAATTACACAACTAAATAAAACCGGGATAGATGGGGAAGTACCATTTTATGGTCAGCTCTCCTGGGCCAATGGTTGAACTCTGTAGAGAGTACAGCATCCCAGACGATGTCCACTTGGAGTTGGCCAAGAAAGGAGACACTCTTTGGGGCGAGCTGGACAAATGCCGCTTTACGGTCGTGTCTATTGTGGAAGGCGGCTTACGCTTCTCGGTTCAACCCCTGATCTACGAATTTTTGAGGCAGACTAGGTTGTGCCCTACCCAAGTTTCAAACAACACATACAAAATAATAAATGGCGTGGTCGCACTGAACCGAATGCTCGGCCTAAATCTCGGCCTTGCCGAGATATTTCACCAATACACCCTTAGTAAAAATAAAGGCGGCTTCTGCTGGTACCTCAAGGTCAGAAAAGGCCGAGCAAAGCTCATTGAAGGTAATCCAGACAAAGAGGTGAATGATGACGACTTCCTGTGGGTGTCTCGGAGGTACGAAGACACCAAAGCACCCATATCGGGCTGGTACATACATAAAAACTTTGGGAGCGCTGGTGAGCATCATAGCACGACTTAATTCTTCGGATTTGATTTGTTTAAACCGATCTAACACTCAATTTTATTTTTGAAGATTACAAACTTTTGGCGGATGATTATTCTAACGACAACCAGGAGGTTATAAGGGTTGCTCTTCGGCATCTGACGGAAGAAAGAGAAGCCCAGAAACTACTCGGATTCGAACCGAGCTACCGATTTACTGTACCGCGCAAGAGTCGGGTCATCGATTTTCTTCGTGCTCCTTCCCCAGAACTAGATCCCATTCTTCCATCGATCAGACTAGTTTCCCTTACAGTCCAACAGGAGATAGAAAAAATCTGTGCTATCAAATCAATGATCACGAGCGAGCCGCGCGACACCCAGCCCGCGGAAGCTGTTGGAGGTCAATCCTCCGTGCCAAACGTACCAAACAAGAGACCGGTGCTAGCTCTCGCTAGCGAACGAGCTACTGGTTGGTCCAAGAAAAGATTGAGGTCAGCACCAACCGAACAAAATCTGGTCAATGAGGATTCAGCCGAGCGGCCGTCGTCCGATTAGGGAGACAAGACTGAATCTCTTGCCGGGCAATTTGTCCAATCAACCGCCCCCCCAGTCTGGTTGCCCAAGCTGATGTACAAAGGCTGAGCAGTGTTGGTGGCTGATTCGGTATACTCCGACAAGGACTATTCGCTTGGCTTCAACATGACCAAGGGCTTACTGCTCCCTGCGGACATGAAGAAGCACAATGAACTGTCTGATCTGAAAGTTCTTTGCTTGGCAGCGAAGTCAATCGTCCTGGTAAGTAGTAAAGTCTTTGTTTGCGTTGTTTTTCTGCGAGTTATTAATCGGTTCCCTGCATTAACTGCTGTCCGTCTGCAGGCCGCACAGAAAATTATCTTGCATACGAGCGAATGATCGCAGTGCAGCAAAGTCTGTGGGAGGCCATTACCGATAACAAGGGCAAGAAAGAAGTTGAAGGCCGCATAGAAAGAGGTGGTGGCCGAGCGCAACCGACTCGCAGAGCGGCTGGCCAAGGCGGATGAAGATAAGCGAAAGGCCCTCTACGTGACCAAGGCCAGACACATTGCCGAGCTACGCAAACTCCGCGAAGCCCATAAAGTTGAGCTAGACAAGCAGGTCAACGATGCTGAAGACCGCGGCTATGCGGAGGGTGAAAAAGCTTACGAACGGCAGGTGCAAGGGACCAAGGACATTTTTTTCCAGTGCGGTTGGAAAGCCGCCATGGAAAAACTTGGCCTTGGTCAAGACTCCGATGTGTTCCAAAACCCCTCTGCCGCCTTCATCCCGGTCTACATGCAAGCTTATGCTAGCGCCGTGTAGAAGAAGCTAATAGAAGAGGCGAAGCTGGCAGCTATGGCAGAAGCTTCCATCGTGCAACTAGTAGAGCAAAATCCTCATTCTAAGGTTTCTAAAGAAGGAGCCCAAGAGCGTGAGGAGCCCGAGCAAGAGGTGGACGCGGTGGTCGGCGCGCAAGTGGAAGATGCCGAGATGGGGGCGACCGACCAAGCGGACACTGTTGACCTGGATTGATCATTTTTTTTGTTGGATGTAATCGGGCTGCGCCCCACTTTTGTAATCACATTTGATGATGAATGAAACGTTCAACTTTTTGCTCGTCATGTTATACAAATTTTTCGTTTGCCTTGTGTGGTTGTCATTTTCTTCGGTTTGGCCTAGATAAAATCGTCTCGGTCTAATGAGCAAACTCACCTTATTTAAAATATTAGTTGAACATAACACCAACTCTATTAAGAACTAGGCAAAAACACCAACATTTTAAGTAGGCGAACAATGTCAGCTCGGCTACAATATAAGTTGAGTGAATTTGATATCAAAATCAACTCTACATTAGTGAGCAAGAAACATCTCGGGTAATCATGAGCGAAATTTTCTCTTTAAATGGCGAGCAAAAATCATCTCGGTGAATGATGAGCTCACAATCCGAGCAAAAATCAGCTCGGATAACTGTGCACGAAATTGGCTTGCCGCTAGCTCAAGTTGGGCAAAACGCCAAACTATTTGTATAGGCAAGCAATGCTAGCTCGACCCTAACACAAGTTGGGCAAAACACCAACTGTTTGTATGGACGAGCAATGTTAGCTCGGCCCTAATGCAAGTTGGGCAAAACACCAACTGTTTGTTCGGTCGAGCAATGTCCGTTCGGTCCTACCATAAGTTAGGCAAAACACCAACTGTTTGTATGGCCAAAGTCATGTCGTTGTTAACTACTTGCCCCTGGCATTCATAGTAGCTTAATGTCCTTGTAATATCTTTGCATAGAAATGCATAGTATAAGAAAAATGTGGGGCTATCTTCTATCGTACGTGTAATGACCCGGAACCGTGTGTCACAATTATTAGTAATTAATTATGCATTTATATGATTTAATTGAAGATTATCTGTTTGAATTAGCAAAATATCTGTTGGAATTACGACTTTGGGACTGAAATCGATGACCGTAATGGGTTCAGAAAACGAAATTGAACACGCCTATGTGAGACCGGGAATTTTTAGAGTCATTTGGGATGATAAATTTAAGACTGAATTTCGTCTGATTCGTTAAGCCTCGTTTGGCTCAAGTTTTTGGTACAAAAGCTATTTATATGATATATATGGATAAAGATAAGGTTTAGACTCTTATTTGACTCAACCCAAGAAAAGAAAAATCTAGAAGAGAGAAAAGAGAGAATTCGGGGGAGAAGAGGGAAACCAAGAGAAAAGAAGAGGAAATCAAGCTTAGTCTCTCAAACTTAGCAATCAAGGTAAGAATTCCTTCCTATTTCCTTCAATTAAGGTTGGTTCATCAATGATCTCATGTTAAATAAGAGGATTGAAGGGGATATATGTTTAATTTGAGCATGCATGGCATAAATTGATGATTCATGGTTATATTTGGCAAATTGAGGTAGAACCTCCATGGATATAGAGATATGAAGCTTGTATGTATATGTTCATGGTTTTTCATCTTAGTTCATGGGTTTGATCTTATTTTTGATCTCTATGGGCTTTGTGTGAGGTTTGATGGTTCAATCATGTTGTTGATCAATGATATTGAGCTTTGATTTCATAAGATTGGAAGTTAATGTTTCAAAGAAAATGATGAAATTTAGAAGAAGAACCAGAGTTTCGAACTTTTGCTTGGTCCGCTCGAGCGGAGGGAAGCTCGCTCGAGCGGAGAAATCGGCCTCCCAGCAGTTTTGAAAGATTGTGCAGTCCGCTCTGTTTTACATGATTTTTAGCATGTTAATGGCATCATTTAGCATTTCATGAGTATAAATTAAAGTAAAGAAAGATAAGAACGCACATGAAAGAATAGAAAGAAGAATGGAATGGCATGAATTATGTGATGTTGAATGATAAGAAATGTGTTATAATGTTGATATTTGCAGGACAGGACGTGAAGACCGTGTCATCGGTATCGGAAACCCACTGTGAGTAACATTTCTGTAAAGATATGTTATTATGAAATTATGTTTCGAAATGCTATGTTATGTATGGATTATGAAATGATAATGTTTTCTGTGAACAAATGTCCTGATTTGCGAATCTAGTATGGCATCCATAGATAGTTGAAGTCGTGGGGACGACATAGAAGTGCAGGCCCATGCGCTTTAGTCATGGGGGACGGCACGGAAATGTAGGCCCATGACCAGTTTACGAGATCTCGGTATGTTTTAATCGGTGTCCGGGACCGGTTACTCTAGTCGTTAGTCGACACATGTTATGTTATGTTCTATGGAGTATGCCATTATGTATGTTCTTATGAGATGATTATGAATACGTATATGAATGTTATGTATGATGGATTTATATGAAATGTCGGAGTTCGTTCACTAACCTCTTTACGTTAATGTTACTTGCCGAGCTTTAGCTCATTGTTTGTATTTATGTATTTATAGGTGAGCCTTCTGGGAGTCAAGCCTAGGCGGAGTTCAAGCTGAGCCGCTGTTTTGTAAGCCTACCAGAGTTTTGGTGCCTCCGAGCCGGGGCTAGGCCTGGAAGGCCATATGAGTTTTGTTTAGCTGCATTGTGGCGTGAGCCTATGTTCTGTAAATGATTTTTTGGATACATGTTATGTACAGTAAGTGGGTAAATTAACACATTTTGGCATGTAAATACTTGTTCATATTTATGCACAGCTCTTTGGACTATGGTTATTTGTTTTCGTTTCCGCGAGCCCCGTTTATGTATGTTTTGTACAGGAAGGCCTGTGGTAATCCAGGATTACTGGCCGGTTACGATGCCAAACTTTTAGGGGCGGGTTTGGGTCGTGACAGTACGTCACTAATACACCCAATGCCAAAAGGCCAAGTTACAAAAAGCAAAGGAATAGAAAAAGTTACATTTCAAAAGTAAAATATCTTGAGATTGGCTGCATTCTATGGTCTGGGGATAACTTTACCATCTAGGTCTTCCAGGTGGTATGCCTCTTTGCTTGCAAAGCCAGTTATCTTGTATGGCCCCTCCCAATTCGCTCTTAATTTGCCTTCGCCAGGGATTAGTGTGTTGCCCATTACCTTTCTCAAGACCCAGTCTCCAACCTTGAATAGCCTAGGATGCATGGTCTTGTTGTATTTCCTGGAGAGCTCTTGTTGGTAAGTTGCTATGTGGATTAGAGCCCGTTTCCTTCATTGTTCAGCTAGGTCAAGTTCCAGGGCTACAGCTTCATTGTTCAAGTCTGACTGAAAACTTTTAGATCAAATGGTTGGCATGCCGATTTCCAATGGTATGACTGCCTCCATGCCGTAGGCCAAGGCAAATGAAGTTTCCCCGGTTGAGCGCCTTGGTGTAGTGCGGTATGCCCAGAGCACATTGGGGAGTTCCTCGGCCCACTTCCCTTTGGCCTTCTCTAGTCGCTTCTTCAGCCCATCCAGGATGATTTTGTTTGAAGCTTCTGCTTGACCATTTGACTGAGAGTAGGCCAGTGTGGAGTTGTAAAACTCAATCTTTAATTCTTTGCAAAATCCGCGAAAGAGTTTCCCATCGAACTGAGTGCCATTATTCGAAATGAGGGCCATTATCCGAAATGAGGGCCTTTGGGATACCGAAGCGAGTGATGACATTCTGCCAAATGAACTTTTTACATATTTTTCCTTGATGGTGGCCAACGGCTCGGCCTCTACCCACTTAGTGAAGTAGTCAGTAGTAGCGATGAAAAACTTACGGTTGCCCGGAGCTGTTGAAAGTGGTCCTACAATATCTAGCCCCCAAAGTGCAAATGGCCAAGGACTTGTAAGAAGGAGCAACTCTTTGGCCGGCTGGTGGATTTGGTGAGCAAATTTTTGACATTTTTCACATCTGCGAACGTATTTCTACGCATCCGCCTGCATGCATGGGCACTAATATCCCTGGAAAATTGCTCGGTAAACTAAAGATCTGCCCCCAATATGACTCCCGCAGATGTCTTCATGAATCTCGAAGAGGAAAGCTTGTACCTTGCTGGAGTGGACACACTTCAGGTATGGCCCAGTGAAAGACTTCTTGTACAAGGTGCCAGATGGAGAGAGCAAAAACCGCTCTGATTTGGCCCTGATCTTGTTGGCCTTCTTCTTTTCAGTGGGTAGAATTCCATTCTTCAGGAAGACGATGATGGGATCTATCTAGGACGGTCCCAAGTCGGCGCAGAGTACTTCAGGCACCTCTAGTTCCTCAATGCTTAGTCGGGGTAAGAATTCTATCATCAAAGGATTGGGAAAAGTCGTTTGCATGGATGCTAGGCCGGTAAGTTTGTCGGCTGCATTGTTTTCTTCGCGGTTAATTTGTTCCATTCTTATTGCGGCAAACTTTTTGATTTCTGCGTGTACCAGCGCTTATACTTGGCCATTCTTTCATCCCTGGCCTCATATTTCCCGGAGACCTGATTGACCACCAGCTTGGAGTCGTTGAATATCATAAGTTCTGATGCTTTCATTCTTAATGCACTCTTTAATCCAGTAAGGAGGGCTTCATATTCCGCCTCATTGTTGGATGCTGGGAAACCGAGTGTGATCGCGTGCTCGATGGTTAGCCAATTCGGGGATGTCAACACGACCCCTAGCCCATCGCTATGTCTGTTGGAGGCCCCATCAACGAAGAGCTTCCACATCTTGCCAATGAACAACTTTCAACAATCGGAGGGATTTTGAGAGTTCCTCAACTCTAAGGTATTGGTCGACTCATTCTGGTCTCTTTCTATATCTCTGTCGAGCTTGTATTTTGGAAAGTTGGTTGGTTTTTCCATTTCTTGCTCGGCTTTCTCTTGCCCTTCTGCCACTTGTTGTCCACCACTTGTTTTTGCTGTTTAAGCCGTGGGCTGCGCCAAATCCGCACTAGCCAAATCGACAAGGTAAACAGGGTGTGTTCTAGGGGCAAATTCTCCACGAAGTCGGTAAGAGCTTGAGCTTTGATAGCAGTGCACGGCTGGAACTTAATATTGTATTGCCCCAACTCCACGACCTATTTCAAAATTCTACCGATAAAATTTTCCTTTTCGAAATAGCACCTTGAGCGAAAATTTGGTTAGCACGACTATTGTGTGGGCATGAAAATAGTGCGCCAGCTTTCTAGAAGCCATCATGAGGGCCAGAACCAATTTTTCTAGTGGCAGATATCTTGATTCAATTGGAGCAGCGTCTTGCTAACGTAGAAGATGGGGAGGTGCTAGATCCCCTCAGCGCGAATGAGGACGGTGCTCACCGCGTGTTGAGAAACTGCTAAGTAGAGATATAGTTCTTCTCCCTATTTTGGTGTGACCAGGATTGGGGCCAAAGAAAGGTATATTTTTAGATCTGCTAACGCACAGTCGCACTCATCATCCCAAAAGAACTTGGCCTTCAAAGTTTTGAAGAAGGGCCTACAACGATCTGAAGACCGACTGATAAATCGGTTCAGCGCGGCTGCCATTCTGGCGAGATGTTGCACATCCTTCATGGAGTTTGGCCGCTTCAATTCTTGTATTGCCTTGATCTGGGAAGGGTCAGCTTCGATTCCTCGGTTCGTGACCAAAAAACCTAAAAATTTGCCCGTTCTAACTCCAAATGCACACTTGGAGGCATTTAGACGTAGCTTGTGATGTTTGAGTATGGAAAACATTTTGCTAGGTCAGCAAGGTATTGAGACTTGTCTCTTCTCTTGACCACCATATTATCGATGTAAGCCTCCATAGTGCGGCCAAGAAGGGGGTGAACATTTTGGTTACCATCATTTGAAAAGTTGCCCCTGCATTTTTCAGACCGAACGACATGACCTTGCAGCAGTATAAGCCTCTTGGAGTGGTGAACGAAGTGATCTCGCGGTTTGGTTTGTACATGGCAATCTGGTGGTAACCGCGATATGAATTTAGGAAGCTAAACCTCTGATGGCCAGCGGTTAGATCCACCAGCTGGTCGATTCTAGGGAGGAGGAAGCTGTCCTTTTGGGCACGCACGATTAACTGTTTTATAATCGACGCACACCCGCCATTTACCATTCTTCTTCGGCACTACCACCATGTTGGATATCCATCTGGGGTACTGCACTTCTTTTATTGCCCCCGCTTCCAGTAAGTTCTTGACCTCCTTAGCTATTATCTCAGCATGGTGCAAGACCGATCGCCGCGTCCTTTGGATGATCAGTCGTGCATTCGGAAAGACATTCAACTGGTGGCAAATGAAGCTAGGGTCGATGCCAGGCATATCGTAAGGCGTCCATGCAAAGGCCTTCATGTTAGAAACCAAAAAGTTGACATAATCGAGTTGCTCGGCGCTGGACAAAGATGATCCCAAAAGAAAGAACTTATTTGGATCATTTTCGTCGACGCGCACTTCCACCAAATCTTTAATTGATTTCTCCTCGGCCTTTCTTCCTACGTCTTCCAGGACTTCCTTCCCTTCTGGTCCTTCTATCATTTGAACGAAGCCTTTGGCAGCCCGGCTGCCATTTACTGTGACAAAGCACTGTTTTTCCATTACTTAGTCTCTCCAAACCACTTTTACTTGTCCGGTTGGCGCTGGAAAGCGCAGGACCTGGTGGTAAGTTGACGCTATTGCTTGCATGGCGTACAACCAACCCCTGCCCAGGATTAAGTTGTAGGTTGATGGGACCTTAAGCACCCAAAATTCCACTTGCTTCGTGATCGATCCTACTTTGACTGGCAATATGATCTTTCCGATCAGCCATTCCGGTTGAGAGTTGAAGCTAACCAAAGGAGACGTTGCTGGAGCCAAGTCTTTGTCCTCAAACGTCATCTGTTTGAACGCATCATAGTACATGATCTTGACCAAACTCCCAACCAAGAGAGATGTTGCTGGAGCCAAGTCTTTGTCTTCCAACTTCATCTGTTTGAATGCGTCATAGTACATGATCCCTGGTCAATCAGAATTCTTTTGATGTCGAAGTCTTTGACGCGAAAGGTCACTACTAAGGTATCATTATAAGGCATTTGAATTCTCTTCAAGTCCTTGCTTGAAAAGGTTAGGGCGTCTTTTACCTCGGTCTTTTCTTTTTTCACGACGGGCTGAACGGAGAGTATTTCCCTCATGTGCTCGGCTTTCTTGATCATCCCCCTCAGCTCGCAAACCCATGTTAGTTCGATGATGCCGTGAATGACATTGATTACGCCTTGAGGCCCTGCATCCAGGATAGCAAGGCCATTTGGCTCGGCCAGTCCTTGGAGAGTGGCTCTCATACCCCCGTCTATGTATTGGTCCAGATGCCTAGTTGCCGCCAGCTCCTCCAAATGTTGTTTGAGCGGCACACAGTCCTGCGTTCGGTGCCCCCTTTCTTCATGGAAGGTGCAGCGATACCTCGAGTTGAAGCCCCTTCATGTGTTTCCCAATTTGGCCAGCCAACGGACGTAAGGTTTACCGTGGATTTCACTTAGGATGCGGTAAATAGGGATTTTAAAGACAGTGGTGATGCCGGTTTATGCTTTCAACTATCTCTTGGCATCTTCCTCTTCATTACGAGGAGCGTTAGCTTGGTTGTTTTTGCGACTTTTATCCCTATCATTGCGGTTTGAACCGCAATGTTGGTCTCTAGCTCTGTCATTTAGGTGGTTGTCCTCCTGCCCCGCCAAATGAACCTTCCCTGCCACTCTTCTATCCGCCGCGACTGGATTTGCGTTCTTGGTTGCGGTGGCGGCATCATCCTCTACTCGGATATGTTCGTTGATCCGCTACATCAAGGATTCCATGGTTGTGGGTTGGTGCATCGTGAGCGAGTCTCGCAGCCTATGTCCGACTGGGAGACCCCGCTTATATTGGGCAATCGCCAGATTGGTGGGGCAATCGAGGGTCTCATTGTAGGTTTCCCAGTACTTGGCATTGTATGCCTTCAAAAAGCCCCCAGATTCCATCTTGACGCTCAGGAGATGGTTGACCTCCTTTGGTGTTCGAGTGTTGGTTTTGAATCTGGTGACGAAGGCCTTTGCTAGTTGTTGCCACCCCTCGATGCTCCCCTCCAGAAGTCTTTCGAACCACTTCAGGCCCATTTCTCCCAAACTTACTAGGAATATGAGACACATCAAGGCGTCATTACGCCGGTGACCAGCCATTACTTGCCAGTAATGACTCAGGTGCATGTACGGATCCGTCTTGCCGTCGTATAGCGTGAACTTAGGTTGGTGGAATCCAGAAAGGAGCAGCGTGCTCTTGATTTCTAGGGACAGTGGGGTAGCGGTAAGTTTTGCTAGCTCTCTGTCCACTGGCGTTAGGGCCATCACTCTAGGCGCTGGTATTGCCACTTCCTTACTACAACGGATTTGGGGACTCAGCCTTTGCAACACCGGTAATCTTTGGGTCTCTCTACGGCGAGCCTGCTCCTCCAACACATTCCTCAGGTCCCCCGAACGGGCGGGGTAAGAGTATCTCGACGTCGTCGATGGACGTGAGGGACGGTAGCTGCTGTCGCGAGTGTAAGATCTCTCCAGCTGTGGGTCGGAGTCCCCAACCCCATAGCTTCTGGTGATAGAGAGAGAGGGTGTCCTATCTTGGCGACGAATGCCAGAACGAGAGGGTGGGGTGCGCTTACTGTGGTTGCCCTTTCCAGCAATATCCTTTCCCTTGATCTGGCGCTTTAGCGCCTCCATTTCAGCCGCCATCTTGCGAATGAGGGCGTCCTGGTCTCTGAGTTTGTGCTCCAGGTGCTGAGCATGTGACTCTTCCCGTCGTCGGCGACCCTCTGGACTCTTTAAGTGGTCAGTGCTCCTTGCGCGTTTGTCCCGTGCACCTCTGGAAGAGGTCTCCAGGCTTGCCATAGTCAGAATAGCAGGAGGGCCATCTCTTCGTCGGACAGACTCTGGTGTGATACCATCGACAATGGACAGCGGAGTTTCGTCATTGTTAGCCATGGAAACGGTCGAAAAAGCTTGAAGAACAAGGTTTGTCTGTCAAAGTGTTTTCCCACAAACGGTGCCAATTGTACAGGGGTGAAATATTCTTCGTTTTCCGTACTCTTTGAGCCCAAGCTTCACATAACGCCACTTCACCTAAAAAAAGAAAGAAGGTGAGCTGCCTGGCAGTGTGCTGCCGGATAAACCCTTCGACGATCAAGTCAGCAAACTTGGAGAAAAAGAAGAATGTAGAGAGCGCTCTAGAAAGAGAGAGAGTTGTGAATTCCTTCAGATTGCTTACCTCTAACGTCCCCCCATTCCTTCTTCTCTAGGCTGGCCATGCAGCCTCAGAGATTATGGGCGCACTACCTCTGCTGTCTTTCCCTGGACAGGAGGCTGTGCTCCCCTCTACCTTTCTTACACGTGTAGAGATCAAAACCTCCAAGCAGTGTTTGCCGAACCGCCAAACGGTATTGACGCATACTAGGAGTGGATTTCTCCTTCTTCATATCATTGGTCCAGGTGGCTTACACAACCGGGCTATCACGACCGACCTATCACTTGGGAGAAGCACCACAATGACTGGGACGGCCGAACCATAATAAATCGGTCCATCTGAACTGACCGGTCGTGAGGGCGGTTTGACATCTCGGTCTCGCCCCGCTACCTTGTAGAACATCTTGGCCCAAATTCAATCTGGACTGTCCGTGGCTAGGCCCAATGCATCACTATAGGTCTAACCGAACATCAGGCCGAATCACAGCTCGGTTGAGCACCTGCATGTCTCTGCATTCTGGTTGACGGTCTGCTCGGCCTAACGTAATGGGCCGGGGAGCCGCATTGGTTCAGTTCAGTCAGACACTGGATCTGGCCTTCGCAAGGCCTAACACCATACCCCGCGCTACCATAACTCGGCCCTATTGTTCAGCTCAAATCCCTCTCTCAGAATAATATGATGATTTGTGATCTTTGCATATTAATGCAAAACAATCATCATTATAACTCATAATTATAAAAATATTATTATCATATCAATCTGAATTATTTTATGTTTAAAAATATTGTTTACGAATTATTATTAAAAAAATTAATCTATGCACAACCAAATACAAGTATCAGAGTAATGATAATAAAAAACAAAAAAAGAATTTTGTACATAATAATATAATATTTTTGTAATATTTTTATTTTAGGAACCACTTTAAATTACATTTAATAGTTTGGATACTAAATGGACACAACTAAAATATTTGAAACCAAGTTGACACATAATATATATTAGGGACTAAAAGTATAATTGACCCTTAAAATTAGTACTCGTAGTATAATGGCCGGCCATCTCAAATCACTTACATAACAATCCAATCCAACCCAGCCTCGTGACTTAGCCACATTCTTCCACTTGAAATAAAATATATAGCTCTTGTTCAAATCATGATCCGAAAAAAAAAAAAAAAAAATTGCTTTGATTTTTACCCCACTTAAAAAAAGAAAAAAAATTATATCTTGTTTTTTTGTAAGCAAGAAACAAGAAATTGATAATGTTATCAAACACCCCCTTAATAAAGGTAATGTTATACATAATTTTATATTATTTTTATCTTATTTTCTTATTTCTAGGCATGAGATGGTAAGACTCACATTAATAAATGCACATAAGACTTATATACTAGTGCTTAGTGGTAAGAAAATACGGCAAAAAAGATTATCAGTGATGCTATATGTATCAATTGATATACTATTTAGTGTATTAACATATATTATAATATTACAAATTTAAAATTATGGATCCTATTTATTATACAAATTACAAAGATTCAAAAATCTAAAATTATGTCACATTATTCGTTAGTATACTAATTGATATATCAATTGGTGCGTATAGCTTTGGCGTATTTTGGCAATTAGGTTAAAAGTCAAAAAACTAGTTTTTTTGACTTTTTTTTATCACATCACCTCTCTACTTTTTTACAACTTTAAAAAAAAAAAAGAAGTCAAAAAAATTTGAAAAATTAACTTTTAACTTACTTTTCAAAATCTATATCTATCTATTATATAAGGAAAATGAAATTTTTGGTGAGAATGCTTATGAGAGTTCTAAAGTCTCATTCCACAATTGTTAATTTTCGTGATTTTAAAAATATTTAAAAATAATTCTATTGGCTAACCAAGTAATTATAGATTAAAAAAAAAAAAAACAAAAAATCACCTAAAATTTTGAATTACAAGTTCTTAAAATCTCTCCTCCCAATATTTCTCTCTTTCTTAAATCTCATCTCATAACAAAGAACTATACATTTAAAAAAAAAAAGGCAAATCTCATCTCATAACAAAGTAATTATATATATATATATATTTAAAAAAAATATAGAATAAAAAGAACGTAAAACCATAATTGCTAATTTTTGTAATTTTAAAAATATTTAAAAATAATAGTATTGACTAACAAAGTAACTATATTAAAATATATATAATATATTATATTGAATTAAAAGTTCCTAAAATCTCTCCCTTAATATTATCTATTTCCTAAATCTCATAATCTATCTATCTATGCTATATATTATATCGAAGTGACTTTTCATCTTAGAGGTACTAAGTGTTGCAAAACCTTAAATCATTTTTTTTGAATTTTTGATTTTTATTAAAAAAAATTAAAACATCTATTGGTTATTCCAAGGACATAAATACTAACCTTCAAAATTATTTAACGCAAATATACTGTCGGTAAAAAGAAAGAAAGAAAGAAAGAAAGGAAAAAAACACAATTCTCAACCCCCCTCTCCTTCTCAAAATAAAGGGCAAATTACACTAACAATCCCTATAGTTTGGAGCTCGTGTCACTTCAGTGTAACACCCTCAAATTAAAGAATATGACAATCATGCATAAGATCCATATACATAATAGAAAAGTTACATTTCATTTATCAGAGTTTCCTTTACAAAGATATCACATGCATTACATTTTCATTGATGTTTATCATGAACCTATAGTATGTAATTCTAACTCCAAATAACAAAATAAATGCCCTAAGGGCATACATCTTTTCCAAGCTATCACTTGGTCACAGCAAAAGAAGAGTTCTAACTCTTTTATATAAAGCCCTCGACTTGAGTTTACATTTAACATAAAAAATAAATCATCAAAATGAAGTCTTCAACTCCTAAACCTCCCAAGCTAAGACCTTGGAGGCGGTATCTCACCTGTACCTGAAAAATGGTGTCCCAAGTAGGGTGAGCCAAAGCCCAGTAGAGATATACTAAACCAAATATGAAAAGTAACTAAAACATTAACATTCAATAAATGGTTAACACCTATAAACCAACTTATACCATTTCCACAACCAATCAACGCTTACATCGTATTCGATTCAATCAATTCATTGATATAGCTCAATATTACCCAAACAGTTTAAAAATGAGACTACAACTCATGTATCAACACTTCAATAATATACATCATTCAACACTTCATTTCCTTGCCATTTTATGGAACTACGTCTGAGGGAATCGGCACCCAAATATATACATGATTTCGGGATTTTCACCCAGGACACTCCGGCCAACTTAATTCTCAATGGAGTCCATTCCCTATCTCCTCCCAAACACTGGAGTACATCCCCTATCTCCTCCCAAACAATATACATATGCAATGTATTTAACACGTCGTCATATACAATGACCAATTAAAACACATATTCAATGTTAATATCCAACCGTCATATTCAATGACATATTCCAATTGATTAGTTTCAATTCACCTAATCATCATGCAGTTTCTATAACAATCATGGCTATTCTCCACCGATAGCCCAAAACAGATAATTAAATTTATCAAACAGATAAATTATCACATTTTCCATAAGTGAGTGATTCATCAATCCAACTACACTATTTAATTACAATTTCCTCCAATTTCATGATTCTCAATCTAATTTTACATTTTCACATTTATTTTACCATTTATACAAAATAGTCATTTAATTCGAATTAGGGCATTTTTCCCCTTTTCTCAAATATCAACCCTAAGGCTCAATTTCATCAATTATACACAAGTAACCTCATTTCGAGGCCTTACATACAAAATGGAGCCCAAATAATAGAAAACCCATCTTTCAAACATTTCACATTTCAAACCCTAGCTTTCAAAATTTCAAAATCTCACCATTTATACAAAATGACTAATATTTATGTTAAAACTCATAGAAAGGAGTAGATTATCCATACCTCAAAGTTAGGAGCTCAAAGGAGAAGAAGGAGAAACTCAAGATGCTCTAAATCTACACTTTTTTGGATCAAAATGGAGCCCACACAATGCTCTACCCTTTTTACAAAGAGAATAGGGTAGTGAACCTCTAGAATATGGTGTATTTGTAGAGAGAGAGAGAGAGAGAGAGAGGGAGAGTAGAGAGATAGACAGCAAGATTTAGGGTTTGGAGTGAAAAGGAGATGAAAAAGTGATGTAAAATCACGTTGCTATGATCTGATATGTACGGGGCTCGCTCGAGCGAAGGATTGGTCGCTCGAGCGACCAGACAAAAAAGAACCTCGCTCGAGCGTAAGAAGCGTCGCTCGAGCAAACAATGCGAAGCTTCAGGTCTGCCACTCACGCAGACGAATGCTCGAGCGCAACAGTTCTCGCTTGAGCGAAGGAACCAACAACACAGGGCTCGCTCGAGCACAAAGAAGCTCACTCGAGCGAAAAATACCAACCTTCAGGTCCAAAAGAGACGCAGACGCACGCTCGACCGCAAGAGTTCTCGCTCGAGCGAAGAGACACATCACACGAGGCTCGCTTGAGCGCTAGAATCCTAGTTCGAGCGAAGAAGTAAATACCCACGGCTCGCTTGAGTGCAAAAAGCCTCGCTCGAGCGAAGAAGCCAAATCCTAGGCAGCAACCATTTGTTTCAACTCATAACTAACCTGTTCCAAACTCGCCCAACATATCCAAAAACTCAAATACAAGGAATTAAATGATGGAAACAAGATATAAACAACTACATACAACTACAGAACCCGAGTTCAGAATACAATAAACGACGGGGAAAAATTGGGATCGCTATATTTAGTTCCTGACTTTTCAATTGCGACTCATTTGATCTTGAATTTTGTATCTTGTTCCAAATAAGAACAATTGAAGATATTATTGCTCAATTTCAAGGGGCAAAGTTGTCAATTTGATAAAATATAAACTAATTTGACAAAAATAAATGTCAAAAAATATTTTTAAATTTTAAAAAATTATTTCTACCCACTAAACATAAAATTATGTAAACTTGATAAAATTTTTTCGCATTTATTTCTTTATTTTATCAAATTAATTTTTATTATGTGTTTAGATGATGATCATGTACTGGGTGGTTGTTTTTATTTTCATTAAATTAGTTTCTATTTTTTCAAAAGTCAAATATGACGACACTTTGATATTAATATTAAATCAATCCATTAAATCAAAAAATTGAAAACTAAAAACATTTCATATATTAAATATATCAATTACACATTCAAAACCTAACAACCACCCATTACATGATTATCATCCAAATACATAATAAAAATTAATTTGATAAAATAAATAAATAAATGCGTAAAAGATTTATCAATTTTACATAATTTTATCTTTAGTGGGTAGATTTAAAATTTAAAAATATTTTTTTGACATTTATTTTTGTCAACTTAATTTATATTTTATCAAAGTGACGATTTTGACCCTTGAAATTGAGCAATAATATCTTCAATTGTTTTTATTTGGAATAAGATTTAAAATTCAGGATCAAATGTGTCGCAATTTGTTACAACCCTCGCCACTGATTACTGCTAAACTGTGACTGAACATGATAAGTAACTAGCTAGACTGAAATTCTGAACTGATTATGTGTGTATGTTGCTTGATTGCATTTTCTATCTGTTTGACTGTTAATTGATCTGTTTATGTTTTAAGTTCAAATTGCAAATTGAAGGCCTTATCGGCGGCCGAATCTAAAATTGATTTGTATTATATGTTAGTTAGAATTTATGTGATTTTATGGTAGATTTAATTTAAATTTGATTGGGAATGATTAAATTAGATTAAATAAAGTTGTATCACATTAGTTTGCACTTTTTACCAAATTGCCATTGAGTGGCCATTTCCTACAAACTTTGTTTGGCACCTTTATACATCATTTTTCAGCCACTTTCTTAGGCCAAACCGTGAGAGAGAGGGAGAGTAGAGGGAAATTGGTTTCATCAAGAGTTTTGCTTGGAAATTTAGAAGATTTGAAGGTTGATTGCATAATTGAGCTTCTATACCTAAAATTGAAGACCTAAGGTAGAGATTTCACCTTCTTCATTGTGAATTTGAGTTGTATCTTGCAAGGTTCATAGTAATTTAGAGTTTAAAGTCAAGAATTGGTTTAAAGAGTTGATTTGAGTAGCTAAATCATGCATGCATCTGCACATTGTTGAGTTTTGAGGTTGATTTCATAGAAATCCTCACATGCATGTCTATATTCTAGCTATGGTCCATGAATTCATCATGTTTTTGAGTAAATTGACTCATTTGACCAAGTATTTGAAGCTTTGGCTTTAATTGAACACTTGCATGTTACATATACATTATGTTCATGAAGTTTTGTTTGGATTTGTGTTTAATTGAACTACCTTTGGGCTTTGATTTTGCAAATTGATCTTTGAAACATGTCATATTATGAGTTTTGAAGCGTTTTCCAGAAAATTGGCCCAAAAGAATCGAATTATGCTTTAAATGTTGAATTTGAGCTTGGAGGTTCAATATGGAAATTTCAGATTTTGGACCCACGCTCGAGCGTAATACTTCACGCTCGAGCGTACACTCTGAGTACATGCATCCCGCTCGAGCGTGAAATGCGTGTATCCAGTACTTTTATGTGTTTACAGTCCGCTCGAGCGGGGAATGCACGCTCGAGCGAGGACTTGTGTCTCATGCTCGAGCGGAGTCGAGCGCCATGAGCGTGAATTGCATGCATCCAGTACTTTTGCTTGAGTTTACAGTCCGCTCGAGCGAAGGAAGTCACGCTCGAGCGGAGATCCTTTGTCTGCATGTCCGCTCGAGCGTAGAAAGCCACGCTCGAGCGAGACCCTTGTTTTCTGAAAATTTTGAAAAGTATTTTAAAGTACATCTTTGCATCCTCATTTCATCATAGGTATTCCTAGGCCTAGTTTAAGGTATCTTAATGAGGCTATTGATGTAGAACCACACCGAGTAGAGATAGGGACTAAGTTGTTGATTCCCAAGTGTGTAACTTAGTGTGTGTTCGTTCTGTAACTGTGTAGGGTTGGCATCCGAGGACGCTCATTAGCTGCTTATAGCCTAGTGCTCTGTGAGTAACAATGTTGTAAAGATATGTTCAATTATGAATATTTTCTGAATGATCAACTGTTCTGTTTACTGAAACGTTATTGTTTATGAATGAATGTTTGTCCTATTTGTAAACTGTATTCGTGGTATCATAGCAATTTACTGTTACTGTACTGTTACTGCTACTGTCACAGAGATCTCTGTCGGTTCCCATGTTTGGAACCACTACTGTTTACTGTTATGATGGCCATCAACTGACTGTTCGGTCTGTTAAGACCTACTGTACTGTTTTGCTATTGGATGTACCATATAACTGCTATGATTTCTAAATGACTGATATGACTGCTTAATGACTGAAAGGACATTCATTCTTAACCTCTTTATACAACTGTTATTCACTGGGCTTTAGTTCACTGGTTTATATATATATATATATATATATGTAGGTGTCCAGGCACGGACCAGAGCTAGGAGCGTCGGTTAACTCCCTTTTTGTCAAGCCAACCATTGTGCCTCACTCGAGGTTCCAAGTCTGACTGAGCTAAGACTGTTTTAGGGTGTCTCAGTTTCACCCTTCCGTCTCTGTTTTGTAATACTGTTTAAGACTTGTACTATACTGTGCTAATTAGGGATTTGGTCCCTAACCTGAATGTTGTACATATGGTGTATATATGTTTTGCTTATGAATGTGAATATGTTACAGAAAAGTCTTTTTGCATACAGACTGTCACAGCTCATTGGACATCTTTTATTATTGTTTTGGCTTCCGCCAGCCCTTGTACTCTGTATTACTGTCTTTACTGTTAAGCAGGCCTTCGGTAATCACAGATTACTGGCCGGTTACGGTACTAAACCCATAGGGGCGGGTTTGGGTCGTGACAAAGTGGTATCAGAGCGATACTAAACCACGAGTTATACCGCACACACGTGTCCAAATGAGCTATAGGATGTCGTAGAAAAGTAATTAGGGCATTGCCTGGGCATGAAAAGTGTGTGTGGCCATGACATGAATATATGTGCTAATGTGCTAATATGTTTAAAGTATGCAACTGCCTATGTTTATTATTGCCATAATTGCCTATAGTGAAATGAATAACGCAAGAAATGCCGATGAGCCTGAGGCAAGAATGGCAAGGTTAGAAAGAACAGTTGAACTATTGACTGAGGCCTTGAGGCAACAACAGAACCAACAGCCCCCACCTCCTCCAGTACAACTAGGGCCACCTATTAATGATGATATAATTGCTCTGACACAGAAGTTCAGTAAAATGAAACCACCATCCTTTCAGGGAGGCCTTGAACCGTTAAAGGCCGAAGCATGGGTTCTAGAAACCGAGAAATTGTTCGAAGTGTTTCCTTGTTCGGAGGCACATAAAGTGTTACTGGCTACCTTCACTTTACAAGAAGAGGCCAGAAGGTGGTGGATGCTTGTTCGTGACACCAATACTGTTTTGGCTTGGGCTCAATTTAAAGAAGCCTTCTTTGAAAAATACTTTCCTCAGTGTGTCAGGGATCGCAAAGTGACTGAGTTTGAACAGTTGAAACAAGGTACTATGTCAGTGGCAGAATATGAATCAAAGTTTACTGAACTCGCCAAATGTGCGCCACACATGGTGGACACTGATTACAAAAAGGCCAGGAAGTTTGAAGGCGGCCTTAATGTAGAGATACTTGACAGAATCAATGTTCTGAAACTATTGAAATATGTAGATGTTCTTGACTGAGCAATAATAGCCGAGTCGAATATCGAGGCACTGAAACAGACTGAAACACCGGGAACTGAATGGCGCCGTAAGAGACGAGGCTTTAAGTTCAAGAAAGGCCGAAATAATTCATCGAACAAAAAGCAGAATACAGGGTCAACAACCAGTTCCAGTCAAGGGAGTGGCTCCATACCGCCCTGTTCAGAATGTGGTAAGAGACATAAAGGGGTTTGTTATAAAATCTCAGGTGCTTGTTACAGGTGTGGCAAGGTGGGCCACATGGTCAAAGATTGCCCTTCTGCTCCTCAGGGCAATAGTAAAGCTGCAGCCAGTGCCGCAGCATCAACTATTGCACCGAAACCTAACCCCAAAGCTACTGGAAAAGAGCCTATGAGGCAAGACCGAGTGTTCGCACTTGTACCGGGAGATGTGCAGAATACCGAGACCGTTGTGTCAGGTATACTCTCAATTTGTGCTCAAAATTCTTACGTTTTGATTGATTCGGGGTCTACACATTCATATGTCTCGCATGCTTTTTCACGAAAACTAAATAGACCGTTAGAACCCATGAATTATTTGTTAGCTGTATCTTCACCTGTTGGGGGATCCATGACTTGTGCTTATATGTACCCTGCATGTGAAATTATCGTTGGGGATGTGCATCTGTATATTGATTTACTGCCTTTGAATATCGACCATTTTGATGTAATATTGGGAATGGACTGGTTAACAAAATATCATGCTACCATAGACTGTGTAACAAAACAAGTTGTTTTCCGTCCACCTGGACTGCCTGAATTTGTGTTTAATGGAGTTGGAGTAGTACCTTCCCCATATCTGATTTCATCCATGAAAGCATTTAAACTGATTAGGAAGGGATGCAAAGGGTATCTATGTTGTATATTGACTGTACCTACTGATGCTAAGGCTAGTGTGGACAGTATTCCTATAGTCAGAGAATTCCCCGATATTTTTCCAGATGATTTGCCAGGGGATTTGATTGATAGGGAAATAGAGTTCACTGTTGAAGTGTTACCGGGTACACAACCAGCTTTCAAAGCTCCTTACAGAATGACACCTACTGAATTGAAAGAACTGAAGGTTTAGCTACAGGAACTGTTAGATAAGAAGTTCATCAGGCCCAATACTTCATCGTGGGGCGCACCAGTTTTGTTTGTAAAAAAGAAAGACGGCTCACTGAGACTTTGCATTGACTATCGTGAACTGAACAAGGTAACAGTGAAAAACAAATATCCATTGCCTCGTATTGACGATTTGTTTGACCAGTTACAGGGTGCCCAGGTTTTCTCTAAAATTGACCTTAGATCCGGATACCACCAGTTGAAAGTCAAACTAGGGAACATTGAAAAGACTGCCTTTCGAACGAGGTATGGACATTATGAATTTCTTGTTATGCCTTTCGGAGTTACTAATGCACCTGCTGCATTTATGGACCTTATGAACAGAATTTTCAAACCATTCCTCGATGAATTTGTAGTTGTTTTTATAGATGACATTTTGATTTACTCCAAAAGCACAGAAAAACATGAACATCATTTGAGAATTTCCTTACAGACCCTAAGAGAACAGAAACTGTATGCAAAACTGACAAAGTGTGAATTTTGGCTTGATAATGTTATGTTTTTGGGACATGTGATTAGTAAGGATGGCATTTCAGTTGACCCACAGAAGATTGAGGCAGTAGTGAATTGGCCCAGACCGTCTAATGTTACTGAAGTTCGAAGCTTCCTAGGTTTAGCCGGGTACTACAAAAGGTTTGTAAAAGATTTTTCCAAAATTTCCCTACCATTGACTCAGTTGACTCAAAAAGGAAAACCATTTGGCTGGACCGATCAGAGGGAGTTAGCTTTTCAAGAGTTAAAGACTCGACTTGTGACTGCACCGATTCTCACCTTACCCTCAGGTACGGATGGATTTACCATATTTAGTGATGCTTCTTATAAGGGTTTGGGATGTGTTTTGATGCAGAACGGTAAAGTTATTGCATATGCTTCCCGACAATTGAGACCGCAGGAAAAGAACTACCTGACCCATGACTTAGAACTTGCCGTAGTGGTATTTGCATTGACAATCTGGCGTCACTACCTATATGGGGCAACATGCGAAGTGTACACAGATCACAAGAGTTTAAAGTACTTCTTCACACAGAAAGAATTGAACATGAGGCAGCGGAGATGGTTAGAACTGATAAAAGATTATGACTTGCAAATTTTGTACCATCCGGGGAAAGCTAACACCGTTGTCGATGCACTGAGTCGGAAATCAGTTGGAAATTTAGCCTGTTTACTCACCAGGCAGAAAGAATTGCTATGTGACCTTGAAAAATTTGAGGTTGAAATTGTTTTGCGTGAACAAGGTGGAACCTTAGCCGCTATTTCTGCTCAACCGGCACTGATTGAGGAAATTAAAGAGAAACAGCAACAGGATGACTTCTTGAAAAAGGTCATTGATGAACGAGAGTCCAAATCGAGGCCGGACTTTAATTTTGAGAACAATGTGTTGAAATTCCAGGGAAGGTTATGTGTACCGAATGATTCTGAACTAAAAAGACGAATTCTGCAAGAGGGCCACAATTCGAAACTGTCTATCCATCCAGAAAATACGAAAATGTATCAAGACTTGAAACTGAATTTCTGGTGGCCGGGAATGAAGAAAGAGATTGCTGACTTTGTATCGAAATGTCTTTATTGCCAACAAGTTAAAGCTGAACATCAACGACCCGCAGGCTTACTGCAACCCTTACCAATACCGAAGTGGAAATGGGAACATATCACTATGGATTTCATTGTTGGTTTACCTCGCTCCAGTAAAGGTATGGACTCAATCTGGGTTATTGTTGATAGACTGACTAAATCTGCTTACTTTTTACCTATCAAAACAATTTACAATGCAGACAAATTGGCTATAATTTATATTGACGAGATTGTTAGATTGCATGGAGTGCCTATGTCCATTGTTTCTGATAGGGACTCGAAGTTTAAATCGAGATTTTGGCAAAGTCTGTAAACTGCATTGGGTACTGAACTGAGACTGAGTATTGCATATCATCCTCAGACAGATGGCCAGTCAGAAAGAACCATCCAGACTCTAGAAGATTTACTGCGGATGTGTGTTCTTGATTTCCAAGGAAATTGGGAAAGCCATTTACCTTTAGCTGAGTTTGCCTACAACAAAAGTTTTCACTCGAGCATTGGTATGGCGCCTTTCGAGGCTTTATATGGCAGGAAATGTCGATCTCCTATTTGCTAGGCAGAAGTAGGAGATGGGCCTTTGCTTGGGCCCGAGATTGTACAGGAAACCACCGAAAAGGTGAAACTGATTTAGCAGAGATTGGAAACCGCACAAAGCCGACAGAAAAGTTATGCGGATGTCCGAAGGCGAGACATGGAATATGAAGTAGGTGTTCATGTTTTTGTTAAAGTGACGCCAATGAAAGGGCAGACTCGTTTTGGAGTCAAGAGTAAGCTAGCGCTGAGATATATCGGACCATATGAAATCATTGAGAAGATTAATCCGGTGGCGTATCAAGTAGCGCTTCCTCCTGAAATGGAGCATATGCATAATGTCTTCCATATTTCAATGTTGAGGGATTACCTTCGGGATCCCTTCCATGTGATTGAACCTACCCGTGTAGTGCTAAGTGATGACTACACTTATGAAGAACGACCTTTAGGTTATAAATCGACGAATCAAGAAGTTGCGGAATAAAAAATTCATTAGTGAAAGTGGATTGGCAAAACCACGGTAGCACTTATGCCACTTGGGAAAGAGAAGATGATATGTTGAAGAGATATCCTGAACTGTTCCCTTTGAATCCGATATTTTTCCAGAATGAAGGTAATCCGAGTTTGGAGGACTAAACTCTTTTTAAGAGGAGAAGACTGTGACAACCCTCGCCACTAATTACTGCTAAACTGTGACTGAACATGATAAGTAACTGATTAGACTGAAATTCTGAACTGATTGTGTGTGTATGTTGCTTGATTGCATTTTCTATCTGTTTGACTATTAATTTTTTAAGTTCGAACCGCAAATTGAAGGCCTTATCGGCGGCCGAATCTGAAATTGATTTGTATTATATGTTAGTTAGAATTTATGTGATTTTATGGTAGATTTAATTTAAATTTGATTGGGAATGATTAAATTAGATTAAATAAAGTTGTATCACATTAGTTTGCACTTTTTACCAAATTGCCATTGAGTGGCCATTTCCTACAAACTTTGTTTGGCACCTTCATACATCATTTTTCAGCCACTTTCTTAGGCCAAACCGTGAGAGAGAGGGAGAGTAGAGGGAAATTGGTTTCATCAAGAGTTTTGCTTGGAAACTTAGAAGATTTGAAGGTTGATTGCATAATTAAGCTTCTATACCTAAAATTGAAGACCTAAGGTAGAGATTTCACATTCTTCATTGTGAATTTGAGTTGTATCTTGCAAGATTCATGGTAATTTAGAGTTTAAAGTCAAGAATTGGTTTAAAGAGTTGATTTGAGTAGCTAAATCATGCATGCATGTGCACATTGTTGAGTTTTGAGGTTGATTTCATGGAAATCCTCACATGCATGTCTATATTCTAGCTATGGTCCATGAATTCATCATGTTTTTGAGTGAATTGACTCATTTGACCAAGTATTTGAAGCTTTGGTTTCAATTGAACACTTGCATGTTACATATACATTATGTTCATGAAGTTTTGTTTGGATTTGTGTTTAAATTAACTACCTTTGGGCTTTGATTTTGCAAATTGATCTTTGAAACATGTCATATTATGAGTTTTAAAGTATTTTCTAGAAAATTAGCCCAAAAGAATCGAATTTGATGCTTTAAATGTTGAATTTGAGCTTGGAGGTTCAATATGGAAATTCAGATTTTGGACCCACGCTCGAGTGTAATACTTCACGCTCGAGCATACACTCTGAGTACATGCATCCGCTTGAGCGGAAAAAAACGCCGAGCGTGAAATGCGTGTATCAGTACTTTTATGTGTTACAGTCCGCTCGAGCGGAGGAATGTATGCTCGAGCGAGGACTTGTGTCTCACGCTCGAGCGGAGGTCAAGCGCCTATCGAGCGTGAATTGCATGCATCCAGTACTTTTGCTTGAGTTTACAGTCAGCTCGAGCGAAGGAAATCACGCTCGAGCGGAGATCCTTTGTCTGCATGTCCGCTCGAGCGTAGAAAGCCACGCTCAAACGAGACCCTTGTTTTCTGAAAATTTTGAAAAGTATTTAAAGTACATCTTTGCATCCTCATTTCATCATAGGTATTCCTAGGCCTAGTTTAAGATCTTAATGAGGCTATTGATGTAGAACCACACCGAGTAGAGATAGGGACTAAGTTGTTGATTCCCAAGTGTGTAACTTAGTGTGTGTTCGTTCTGTAACTGTGTAGGGTTGGCATCCGAGGACGCTCATTAGCTGCTTATAGCCTAGTGCTCTGTGAGTAACAATGTTGTAAAGATATGTTCAATTATGAATATTTTCTGAATGATCAACTGTTCTGTTTACTGAAACGTTATTGTTTTATGAATGAATGTTTGTCCTATTTGTAAACTGTATTCGTGGTATCTATAGCAATTTACTGTTACTGTACTGTTACTGCTACTGTCACAGAGATCTCTGTCGGTTCCCATGTTTGGAACCACTACTGTTTACTGTTATGATGGCCATCAACTGACTGTTCGGTCTGTTAAGACCTACTGTACTGTTTTGCTATTGGATGTACCACATATAACTGCTATGGTTTCTAAATGACTGATATGACTGCTTAATGACTGAAAGGACATTCATTCTTAACCTCTTTATACAATTGTTATTCACTGGGCTTTAGCCCACTGTTTATATATATATATATATATATGTAGGTGTCCAGGCACCGGACTGGAGCTAGAAGCGTCGGGTTAACTCCCTTTTTGTTAAGCCAACCATTGTACCTCACCTCGAGGTTCCAAATCTGACCGAGCTAAGGCTGTTTTAGGGTGTCTCAGTTTCACCCTTCCGTCTCTGTTTTGTAATACAGTTTAAGACTTGTACTGTGCTGTACTAATTAGGGATTTGGTCCCTAACCTGAATGTTGTACATATGGTGTATATATGTTTTGCTTATGAATATGAATATATTACAGAAAAGTCTTTTTGCATACAGACTGTCACAGCTCATTGGACATCTTTTATTACTATTTTGGCTTCCGCCAGCCCCTGTACTCTGTATTACTGTCTTTACTGTTAAGCAGGCTGTCACGACCCAAACCCGCCCCTATAGGTTTAGCATCGTAACCGGCCAGTAATCCTGGGATTACCGAAGGCCTCTGAGACAGATTAACATAATATTAGGGGCTAGCGGAAGCAAATAGCAATATACAACGTCCATTGAGCTGTGTAGACATATATAAGACAGAAAAATTTTAAACTTTTACATACACCTATACACATTACCTTTAAGTCGTCATATATATATATATATACAGATTAGACTAAAAGGGACTTAACCCTATTTACAAAATACACAAGACTTGTTCAACCAAACACGAAAACAAAACTTAAACTTTAAATCACATAGCGATAATTACTTGACATATCCGGAACCTCCACGGGAGGCACATAGGTTGGCTGACAAAACAGATTTTAGGCAGATGCCTCTAAGCCTGGTCACGCGCCTGATCACCTACATACATAAATAATACAGTGAGCTAAAGCCCAGTGAATAATAACAAAGTAAAGGGTTTTAATGAACGAGTCCATACAGCTTCAGAAATCATAATTCAATTTCGTATCAAAATCATACTTTGCCCAGATCATATACAGAAATCATAAGTCATGTTCGATCATACATAGTCCATCCGATAGCGCTAACAGATTAATTACTAAGCATCTTAGACCATACTTGTCAGTTCTATAGAGGAACCTCCGGCCGGGTGAGGATAACTTGTTAGTTTCGTAAAGGAACCTCCGGACTGGGAACTTGTGAACTTGTCAGTTCCGATTAGGAACCTCCAGCCGGGCACAGATAGCTTGTCAGTTCCATGAAGGAACCTCCGGATCCGGGTACAGAGAACAGATTTCACATGATGCTAAGGATGTCACGAATACATAACGGAAATTGGACAATCATTCATTGTACTGAACATGTTATTTTAGAAAACAGATCTTATTTTATCACACAGAAAATAACTACGGTTGAACATAACTTTACTAAGTTATTACTCACAGATGGCTGCAGAAGCAAATCAGATAGACTGGGCATATCAGGTAAATCAGGCAGACAATGGCGCGTGACCTACACAAGCACATAACATATACACATTGAAATACAATACTACTCCCTTGATCAAACTTGATTTTTCTAGCCTTTTTCCGTTTAAATAGTCCGAAGTTCTACTACGCTTATTCTTTCTCATTCAAATAAACTGGGTTCTTCTTTTATATATTCTTTCATTACTAAGCCCTTCTTTTCCAAATAAATTGATCTTTTACTTGGCTTCTTAAACAATTACCACTAGATCAATGATTCGTTCTTTAACTAACTAATCTATGTTGATTGGTAGCTTATTAATCTTTGTTGAGTCATAAATCATGTCTAGAATGCCTTGGAAAGAGATGAGAATAAAAATGTGAACCAAATGCAATTTTCCAAAATATGCTAAAAATGGGTCTTCGCTCGAGCGCCACTTTGGCCGCTCGAGCGGACTGTAAAATTTGAAAAACTTTTGGGAGCTCGATTTTCACGCTCGAGCGGACAACGTAAATTATGAAAATTCCAGAATCGCAAATGAAATTCAAATTTGATATTCAAAGCCTCAAAACATGTATTTTTAGTACAAAAATGGAAAGCCATTGTATGATTTAGTAAACACTTTCAATTAGAAAACATTCAACCAAAATCATGTTCCAATTGCCCAAATTTAATTTTAATTCATCTTATTAATATCAACCCACAATTCTAAGATATAAATTAGGCTTTTCAATTCTTGAAATTGCATGATGCATGTGTGATTGAAACTCAATTTCATATAAGACAAATAAATTCAAACCCACAAGGGTTATTTTCAAATTAACTTCTATAATTTTGAATCTAATTCAATTTCTACACCATTTTACTACTTCCTTTTAATGTACATAAAATTGAAGTTACATGACCCTTAGGAAAATATTTGCATGTATGACATTAAGATTAAAACTAATTAATTTTCTATATTCAAAATTAAATCAATGTTTAATTTTCCATAACTTGATTTTTCTTATAAAATTTCTTCCTTCTTCTCTTCAAAACATGAAATTGTTTACCTTAAATTCCTCAAAATCCATAATGCATGTATAAAACACTTATCACATCCAACCAATTTTACATCATCAAGCTCAATTTATAATTTGACTTCTTAATTTATATCACAATTAAATCTCAAGCTCATAAACTTTAAAATATGAATTAAATTCTAAAATCTTGAAAACTTACCATGCATGTAATGATAAACTTCAAATATGTGATGGATGAAGAAAATCAAACTCAAATATTTAATCACAACATCAATTATTTAATTATCAAACTTAACCCAAACCTTCTACATTCTTTTCTTATGTCATGAAATTAAACCCAATTACCCTTCAATTTCAGCTTGTAAATAAATTATCTACAAAATTTAAGTCTCAATTTCTTACCTTAAGTCTTCAAATTGATGAATTTCTTGACAAATTCTTGAACTTTTCTTCAATTCTCCACTTTTCCTTAGCTTTTCCCTTAGCTTTCCTACTCAATTTCCAGCAAATATCTAAGGAATTGACTCTCCCTCACTCACGGTTCTCTCTCTCTCACCCACGGTTCTACCTCTCCCTCTCTCACGGTTTTGCCAAGACAAATGTGAAGTACAGAATACCCTCAACAATGAATAAGTGGGTTTGCCTACTCTCTCTCCTCAAATGCATATAAAACATGAAGACTCACTAACACTCAACTTTCTAGAATTTTCTCTCAAAACCTCAACATACACTACAAGAAAACACACCTTTGGCGGCTAAATTTTTAGTCGCCAAAAATCCTTTTTTAGTCGCCAAAAATCGAATTTTCACTTTCCCTGACTAAATATTTTAGTCGCCGGTTTTGTCGCGAATACACGATCGCCAATACCTTTGGCGACTAAAAAAGTGTTAGTCGGCAATATACATGTCTTCAGCGACCAAAAAATTTGTCGCCAATAGTCAATTCCATTTTTGGAAATTATACATTTAGCGACTAAAGTTTTAGTCGCCAATAGTGAATTTTTTATTTATTTATACATTTGCCGACTATTTTTTTTGTCGTCAATAGTCAACCTTTTGGCGACCATAGAGTTTAGTCGCCAAAAGCATATTTTGAAAAAAAAAAAAAAATACCCTTGTAGACGTCCCCGAACGCCCCGGGAGGGTTGAGGTCCCGTTCAGCGCCCGCGTGGGACCTCGCTACAGTTCGGACTCCCTTTTTGTGTTGCGGTTCTAAATCTGAACCAAAGAGTCCAACTCTGGCAAATCGTTTTGAAGGAAAACAGATTTTTGAAAAGTAGTGCCAAACATGGACTGCTTTGCCAGATTACAGAGTCGCCACCTAAATATTTTTTAATGGGGGAATTTAGGAAACCCTGACTCGGTGCCGAAGGCCACGTGTCCGTCATCACCAAAGTGACTTGGCTCGGGAGCTTGGGTACGATTGGGGAAGGTCAGCTATGAGCACCCCCTTTCGCCCGGTCCGAAGACCGGCTTCTACTAACCGTGATACCCGATTTTGAAAACTTTATGCGTTCTTATACGATTATTAACCTAGAATTACTATGTGATGCGCACACACACAAAAGTAGACTAGATTGCCTAATTCGGAAATAATCATTGCATATCCGTTTTGTCTCGAAAAACGTGTTGGTTTTTGCTACTCGCAAGTAGGCTAAAATACGGATTTTAACGAGTTGTTCCAATTTAGGTAATCCAACCTTCACCCACAGGCATTCAAGCAGTTATAACACATAAGCATTTAGCCGCATGGCAATCATACTGTCATGTTAGCATTCACACTCATGTGCTATGCTAAAGCGTAAAAACTTACATCGTACTCCGTGCCAAATATAAGGAACTAGTTAGCAAACATGCATGACCTAGTTCATGTTAAGTGGCTAATGCAACACAGGCATAGATGCAATCTAGAGTAGGCTCGGCTAACCCTAAACATGGCATATGAAATGTGCGAATAGCACGTATTCAATTTGGAATTGAAAATTGCAATGCGGTTTGTATAATGTACCGAGCCCGGTGCATGTAAACAAATGCATGAATGCACGCATGCATTGCATAAGGCATGCTAAAATAAACGTGCCCTAATCTACCATCGTAAGCAGGTAAATAAAAGGGATAGAAAGAAATGGGGGTTTGGAAGACATACACCCACTCACACACACTTATTACAATTTTGCCCTCGCTCGGAGGGGCCAAAAGAATAATACAGATAATTAACTACGCAAGCTAATTAAATATTACAAATTAATTAAATTAATCAAATAAATTAATTGATCTAATTAAAGCAATAAACCGCCTCGGGATGAGGACCGGATGCGACACGCGCTCGGGACTGGCTCGGAACCATACTGCCATGCACGGATTGCCTCTGTTTTCCCTGCTTTCCTCATCTGAAGACTGCCAAAGTCCTAGTAATACTTCCTTAGGTACTGGGGATCACTACCGGCCAACCAGGACAGCCACCGGCTGAAGTATGTGGCCACCGGCACTAAATTCATCCATCGGCTGCAAATTGACTGCCGGTCGGCACTAAACACTGCCGGCCGGCACTGAATGCCTGCAGAACCTGCAACTCACAGCAGCAGAGGGCAAAACTGGCATGGCAATGCAATTCAAAAGCATGTATGCACTAAACACACTCCTTATCATGTTATTGACTCAAAAGGGCATGTGCCTCGATTCCGGACCACAATCGCGCGTTTCATGCATGATGGCCCAAAGAACCAAGAATGCAACTTTGATTTCAAATGAAATGCAATGCAAATGACCCAATAAAAGAGACTTAACCTCTATCACACTCACTTCAAGAGGCTAAGCATGCATGCTCATGCAAGGCAATCCTAAGCATGTGAAGCTAGGTATGCGACATGGCAATGCAAGTGAACATTGTATATTAGGCATGCAACCAAGACAAACAATCATGCAAGGCATGGAACAAGCATGCAAACATATCAAGCATGCGAAGAGCAACATGTTGAGAACAATGCATAGCATGCAACATCATGCAAATGGGACCAAGTATGTGACAACATACAAAGTAAGCATGCTACAACACATGGAGGAATGGACTTAAACTAGATTAGGCAGCTCTAATTAGGCCTAAAACAGTGGCCAATGTGCATGGAACAAAGGCCAAAACAAGTCAACAAAGCATGCTCATACAAGAGGCCAATGAAGCACATAAAGCATAGCTATATGGCACAATGCATGCAGGTCTCGACCACCTCAGAACAGCGTTTCTACATGCCAAAACCATGCTGAAAATGCTATGGACATGCATCAAAACAAAGCGATATAGCATGCCAACTCATTGGGCTCTTGAAGCACATGAACTACAACTATATAATGTAATGCATGAGAGTTGTATCCAGCCCAAAACAGAGTTTCTATATGTCAAATATGAGCTAAAAACATGTTGGTCATGCACTAAAACAAGCTCGCAAAACATGCTCTCTTTTAGGCCATTTTAAGCACTCAAACCACAACCATGCAAGGCCATGCACAAGCTACCTTAACACCTCAAAACATATCTTAATAACAGCAAAAAATGGACTATTGAAGGCCAAAGTTAAGCTAGCACATGTTAGGAAGATAGGCTAACATGAAGCATGTTAGGCTTGAAAGCGAGATTGCACTACAAGTGCAAGAAATAAGCAACAAGGCCCTATCCACCCCAAACAGATCTGGAGCATGGAAAATAGGGCCTAAAACATGCTTGGCTTAAGCTAAAACAACCCGAAAAAAGATGCTCTTTCACAAGGCTAACAAGGCATAACAACTAGCTACAAGGAGGAGGGGCTAACCCTCCTATTTGAGACCTCAAGCTGGTTTTTGATGACTGAAAAAACCTCTGAAAAAAAGTTGTTTTTAGGCCCAAAAGAGGTTTGCTTAAAGAGCTCAAAGGTGGATCACAATCTCACAAAATAAGGAGCAAACAAAGGGAGGACACCCCTTAACTCACAAGGACTTCAATCCACCACTTTTAACACATAAAAATAGAGATTTTGACAGTTGAAAATCAGGCCAAAAGAAGCATGCAAAGATAGCTATACAAGTGCACAAAATCAAGCTTGAGAAGAGTAGGAACTTACCCTTGAAGCTCTGCACCAAAACAGGTCCTTCTTGGACCAAAACTAGCCTTAGGAGCTCCAAATACACTCCAAGGATCACCTCCTCATATAGGCAAGTTTGATTAAGGATGGAGGCTCAAGAAATGGGAAGAACACTCACTTTGGGCACTTATGCTTCTATATATGCAAATAGGAAGAAAGAGAGGGCTGAAATTGATGTGGAAGTTCTAGAGAGAGAGGGGTCTTTTAGAGTGAGAAGCTCCAACACTTGCCCTAATGTTCTAACCTCTCAAAATGTGAGATATATGGCTCTATATATATCAAAAAGGAGCTTTTGGTCGAAATATCTCACTTGGAAATATCTAATACAGTAAACAACAGCTGGATGGTAAATATCTGTCAAAAAAACTGATTTCTGGGCACTTTTGGCCGGTCGGCACTCTTTTGTGCCGACCAGCACTCTTTTCTGGCCGGTCGGCACTTTATAGTGCCGATATATGATTCCGTGGTCAAAAAAGTGCCGGTGGGTATGCAAATTGAAGCCCCGGAAGTTAGCTTTCCAATGGCACAAACCTTGCATTAAAATTCCTCCTGTGGAAAAAGTTATGCCCATTTTGGTGAAGCCGCGCAGATTCGGTCCAACCGGGAGGATGCCCTGCTTCAACCAACCATATCTCTCCACCCGGTCTTGGATCTAGAGATTCTTGAATGAAAAATGAAGCCCCGGAAGTCTTCTTTCCAATGGTTATGGCCTCATAGCTCAACTCCAAGTATGCAATTGAATAAGCCCGATTCAGCGAGGGCTGCTCGATTTTCTCCTACCCGGATTCATGCCGAACTTCTCCCAGACCAGTTTTCTCCTCTCCTTTCCTCTTTTCTTCAACTCCAAACCCCTAAAAAAGTGTTTGGAAGATTGGCCTCTCTTCTTGCTGAAGAAACTGAACCTGTGCCCTGCACATTCCTCAACACCGAGCAAACCATCAGTAATGCCCAAGTCTTGAGGGCGGTCAAAAATGGGGTGTCTACAGTTGCCCCTCTTTGACAGAACTTGAAAGTCATAACAATGACGGGAGTGAATGTCAAAGCCCCGAGACGACCCATTTTTGACAAGGCCGAAGACTTGGACAAACAAACAAAATATAGATAACTAAATGGTTGTGCCCGCAGGCTGCCTACGTATCCCTTTGCAAGGAATCAAACCAGCGTAGTTCAGGGGCAAGATGAAAAGGATACTGTAATGAAGCAATTATGCAAAATAAATGCAACATTTTAAGCAAGTGAATACAGATCTAACTACATTTCATGCAGAAAGGATGTAAGAGAGTGATGAAATAGGGAGCATAATAGATGCAAAGGGTGACATACTCCAACCACGCTGGACTCGTGAGTGGAGGAAGAACAACGAAAATCAAACAGGGGCGCGTTCCACGCAACCCAAGATAAATTCCAAACACGCTAAAAATCGTGTGAGGAAGAGGACACTCAAACCATGCGAATCATGAGAGGAGGTCCAGCACAACCGCCACGTCTACAACAACCTGGGATAAATTCCAAACACGCTGAAATCGCGTAAGGAAGGGACACTCAAACCACGCTGAAATCGTGAGAGGAGGTCCCCAAAACAACCGCCCAGCGCGTCTACAACGCAACCTGGGATAAATTCCAAACACGCTGAAATCGCGTAAGGAAGGGACACTCAAACCACGCTGAAATCGTGAGAGGAGGTCCAAAAACAACCCACCCAGCGCGTCTACAACGCAACCTGGGATAAATTCCAAACACGCTGAAATCGCGTAAGGAACGGGACACTCAAACCACGCTGAAATCGTGAGAGGAGGTCCAAAAACAACCCCCAGCGCGTCTACAACGCAACCTGGGATAAATTCCAAACACGCTGAAATCGCGTAAGGAACGGGACACTCAAACCACGCTGAAATCGTGAGAGGAGGTCCAAAAACAACCCCCAGCGGTCTACAACGCAACCTGGATAAATTCCAAACACGCTGAAATCGCGTAAGGAACGGGACACTCAAACCACGCGGAAATCGTGAGAGGAGGTCCAAAAACAACCCACCCAGCGCGTCTACAAACGCAACCTGGGATTAAATCCAAACACGCTGAAATCGCGTAAGGAACGGGACACTCAAACCACGCTGAAATCGTGAGAGGAGGTCCAAAAACAACCCGCCCAGCGCGTCTACAACGCAACCTGGGATAAATTCCAAACACGCTGAAATCGCGTAAGGAACGGGACACTCAAACCACGCTGAAATCGTGAGAGGAGGTCCAAAAACAACCCGCCCAGCGCGTCTACAACGCAACCTGGGATAAATTCCAAACACGCTGAAATCGCGTAAGGAACGGGACACTCAAACCACGCTGAAATCGTGAGAGGAGGTCCAAAAACAACTCACCAGCGCGTCTACAACGCAACCTGGGATAAATTCCAAACACGCTGAAATCGCGTAAGGAACGGGACACTCAAACCACGCTGAAATCGTGAGAGGAGGTCCAAAAACAACCCGCCCAGCGCGTCTACAACGCAACCTGGGATAAATTCCAAACACGCTGAAATCGCGTAAGGAACGGGACACTTAAACCACGCTGAAATCGTGAGAGGAGGTCCAAAAACAACCCGCCCAGCGCGTCTACAACGCAACCTGGGATAAATTCCAAACACGCTGAAATTGCGTAAGGAACGGGACACTCAAACCACGCTGAAATCGTGAGAGGAGGTCCAAAAACAACCCACCCAGCGCGTCTACAACGCAACCTGGGATAAAATTCCAAACACGCTGAAATCGCGTAAGGAACGGGACACTCAAACCACGCTGAAATCGTGAGAGGAGGTCCAAAAACAACCCACCCAGCGCGTCTACAACGCAACCTGGGATAAATTCCAAACACGCTGAAATCGCGTAAGGAACGGGACACTCAAACCACGCTGAAATCGTGAGAGGAGGTCCAAAAACAACCCACCCAGCGCGTCTACAACGCAACCTGGGATAAATTCCAAACACGCTGAAATCGCGTAAGGAACGGGACACTCAAACCACGCTGAAATCGTGAGAGGAGGTCCGACAAACCGCGAAACATAGGGACATATCCCAGTGTTTCGAAAACAGAGTATTCATAACAATGTGATTGAAACGTGCGTGACAACGCAAGTGAAAAGGTGTATGACAATGCCAATATAATGTGCATAACAATGCAGGTGTAACGGTGCATAACAATGCAATTATGGTGTGTGCATCACAGTGCAAGCAGGAGAAGTGCATAACAATGCAATATAGGTACACAAGACAGTGCTATGAGGTGCACGAAAGAGTGTGATAAAAATGCATTTCCTATGCAAGTATGGGGGCATTTAACATGTACTTTGGTGCCTCTGATTTACCTCTTAGAGGGCTTTGCAACACACTCTACTCGAAAAGGGAGCTCCCTGTTTATGTTGACAAGAGTTAACATCTGTTGCTGCTTTAATTGCCGTTCCGACTTGAAGCATGCTTATACTTGAGATAGAGGCGCACTCATACTTCGGAGTAGTGACAAGGCCTAAAGCGGTACACACGGGATGTAGTCTCGGAACTTACTGAAGTTGAAACAAACTCAGATACCCGATGTTTTCCTCTTTTGCTTTTATTTTGCAGTCTAGAACCACATAGCTTCAGATAGGTCCTGGTTTTACTGTTCACACTTATCGGGGGTGGGCCCTGCAGTTTTATGAAAGAACGAATCTGTTTTGCACAAATGTGGAGAATGGCATGGCACTCTGAGCACAAGATGATTTGATTTTGTTTGAAATTAAGAAATGAGTTCTTAACCGGGTATTGAGCCTACGACTGAACACAGCGAAAAAGACTCAACAAAAGAAAACAAAGGTAAACAACCTAAACACATCTATTGACACTCGAAATGACTCAAAACAAGAATCGAGATAAAACGAAACAAAGGACACGACACACAGACGTGCACAGGGAGCCTGTTTCACCGGGTATTATTTCCCACCCTTTCCCATTTGTGATTCTCACATCACTCGGCCCTCAAGCTCTGTTTTTTTTTCTGAAAAAAAAGCCCTTTTCTCACTTTTTCTCTCATCGCACATCTCTCTATTCTTCAATCTCTCATTTTTCATCCCTCCCCAGAGTGGTTGGTGGATAGACAAGAAGTTGCGGGCTCTTGCCCCTAGCATTCTGCTAGATTCTTTTTCTTCTGCACACAGCAGTGAAGTTTCCCACAGAGGGGTTGCACCACAACTGGGTGTGTAGCAAATCTGTAGTTGACATTGGTTGACGATGCTCTGCTAGGGAGTTTGGACGTGGTTAGATTTGTCCAGATGAGGAAGTGGAACATCCTGATCCATTCCAGTTCGTGCTTCGCACTTGGCTTGATACCTCGTTGCTCGGAGGATGAGAGAGCTTTCTGCATTTTGTTGTTGACTTCAGTTGTGCCCTTTCTGGCAAGTATGCTGGCGACGGGGAAAAGACAGGAAGCCTGACTCAACTGTGCCCCGAGTTCATCATTTTGACCATTTTTTGGTTTTAAAACAATTTTGACCAACATGAAAGTTAGATTAACATGCTTATTCAACTTTTTGATTTAAAATCATGCAAGTCAGGCTATGAGCACTGAAAATTTTCCTTTTTTGGGTCCAAGAAAATGGTCCAGTTTTTGAAAAAGATGGAATAATTTTCGAGAGAATTAGTCAACCTCAATAAAAATTCTCAAAAACTATTTTTTTGTAAACGGCCAATGCTCAACAAGCACGGAACCTACTCTTGAGATGCGCAACCTCGGATCCATAAGCAATGGAAAATTGCCCCTTGTCTGAAGGACATTGCATGGCAACGGAAAGTTGCCCCTTGTTTGAAGTGACACCGCGACGTTTTGAATGGCAACGGAAAGTTGCCCCTTGTGTGAATGGCACCGCGGCGCATTGTGATCAGTCCTCAGAGCGATGATTACAACCGAACTCTCGATACAGAGAAGGCAAGGATGGTCAAAACCATTACATGGACACAATCGAATTTGAAGTGTTTGTGGCTGGACTTCAAAGTGAAGTTGCCTACGTTCCCAAACATGGGAATCAAGCCTTACGTAGTTCCGGTTAAGGTACACTCGGGTATTTAACCTCTCTTTTTTATGCTCTAACTTTTGCCAAGGCGCCTATTGCAGGTTTTCGACCTTGCGAGCTTTGTTCTTCTTTCTTTTCTTTCTTTTTCATTTTTTTTCTCTTTTTTTTTTTTCTTTTAGGCTCTAACTTTTGCCAAGGCGCCCGATGCGGGTTTTCGACCTTGCGAGCTTCTTTTTCTTTTCTTTTCTTTTTCTTCTTCCTTTGTTCTTCTTTTTTTTTTCTGTATTTTTTTTCTTTCCTTTTGTATGCATTTTTTGCTTGCTCTAACTTTTGCCTGGGTCGCCCTTCCGGGTTTTCGGCCCAGCGAGCCTCTCAAAGGGTAAAAGTGTAACAAGTCCATGCCAAATGGTTTTGAGATTGAAGCCCTCTGTATCCAGGAGAGTGGCTGTTGTATTGATTTGCAGAAAGATCCACCTTTGGCTCTTCAAGCACATCGGATATTTTTTTTTTTTTGCCCCTAGTTCGAGGGGTGCTTCTGATCTAGCTTTGCAAGCTTCTTTTGACAACATTCGATCCTCTTGATCTGACTTCGGTGCCTCTTGTTCAAGGGCTACTTCAAATCTGGCCACACAGGCCTCACATCATGATTGACCGTTGAACATTCTGGATCCAAGTTCAAGGTTTGAAAGCAAAGGGGTTGAGTCTCGAGGCCGAGAGCGATCCTAAGCTGCAATCTCAAGAGCGATTCCACACATGTCTTTGCAGGACCGCGCAAAACATTTTTTTGAAAGTTTTTAAGAAAGCGACAAATCGCTCGCGCTGAAGACAGTGTAGAACAATTTGGATCAAAGCTAGGGTCCTTCTCAGTACTCACATTAACAAGCATGATTTCATTCATTAAAAGGCTTAGCACGCCTCTCTTTCTCTCAGTTTGATCAAATTTTGCAAATCTCGAGGAATTCCTTCCTCTTTGTTTCCAACACAGTGTTCAAAAAGGTTTTTTTAAAAAAACTTAGGTCAAGGCAATGAGTTCAAGGCACAGAAGAGCAGGCAAGGAGCACTGTCATTTCATTCAAACTTCTGGCACCACTAGCACATGGCGGATAAAAACACAAGAGTGTGAAAATCACTGCTATTCCAATCAAATCTTCTGGTGCAACTGGCTCCAAGGCAGAAACAGACCTAAAAGAAAATGAAAAGACAAACACAAAACAAAATGGTGGTGTCCGAGGTAACACCCCCGGAATCACCCGACTCCTACATAACAGGACTGACTCGATACAACAAGACAGACCTTAACCAAAAACACTGACTCAAAACAAAGAGACAGACTCAAAACAAACATAACAAAACTGACCCAATACCCAAGTCAGAAAGCAAAATTAACAGCATTTGTACATTGCTCAAAACAGTGCACGCCATCCACCACATCTGAAGTAAACTGAACGACGCCCGCAGGTGGTTCATCTCCCGATCACATATTCACATTATCCCTCAAGTTCACCGATCCAGTGCCGATAGACTTTGCAGGGGCTGGTGCGACGATGACCTTATTGTCAATCAGATCTTGTATTTCGTGGCGAAGACGAAACAACTATCAGTGACATGGCCGACTTGCTGATGAAAGGCACAGTACTTGGTCGGATCATGGGAGGGAGGGAGTTTATTTGGCAATGGCCGCAGCTCTAGGGGTTTCAGGTGCCCCTTTTTAATTAGGACCCTCAAGGCCGTTGATAGAGACATGTACAGTGGGGTGAACACTCTTTGGCCCCGAGGTGGGTATTTTGAGGTTTGTGGCTTTTTGCTGGGTGCACCAGCAAAGGGATTGACCGGTGCTGACTGGGTTAGCTGATCTCTTCCGAGCACAGGGTTAGGGCTAAAAGGAACATTCCTGGTACAACGGCCTTCTCCCGGCCTGCCCTTGATTCAGACTGCTCCTTCTGAGTGGCGAAAGTGTCATCCACAGTTTTTGCAACAACTGCGAGTACTTGCTGTTTGTTTAGCCCTTCGGCTTTCAAAGCCTCAATATCCCACTGAAGGTGTTCATGGGGACGAATGCCTGCCCCTACCTTGTTCTTACCACCTGCCTCTACTTTGCCAAGGGATTGGCCTTCTTCCAATGCAGCCTGTCCCAAGGTTGGGGAGCCTTTAGACATGAACTCTCTGGTACGTGATGTGGTTGATGATGGGGCCAAAACCCCAAAGGTTAGATCTGCCACAGTTCTCTGAAGATCTTCGATCATCCTCATCAGCTCAGAAGTAGTGGGTTCAAGGGTTTGGGCTGATTGGGGTTCAGATGCACCCATCATGCATAAGTCCATGCTTTCCGGGATAAACACCTCAGGCTTGGGTAGATGGCTGGGGTGATGTATATGCTAGGGTCGAATGGATGGCAGTGTATGGATGAGGTTGAGGTAGGGAGGTGACGAGTCAGTACTGGCCTGAGGTCCTTTTGGTGGAGCTAGGGTCTTTTCGTCAATAAGATCTTGAATCTTATGACGGAGGCGGATGCAACGGTTCGTATCATGACCGTGCTGCTGATGGTAGGCACAGTATTTAGCTGGGTCATATCTCGGGGAAGAGGGTTTGGAAGGGGTTGGGGTTCTAGGAGTTCTAGGTGCCCTTCTTCTCGCAGCTTTTTCAAAGCTTGAGAGCGACTCATGTAAAGAGGATGGAATTTTCGGGCTTGGGGCCGAGTTGAAATGGTCGGTTTTTGGCTATTGAGGGAAGTGGTGATAGTGTCTACTTCTGAGCATTTCGCAGTTGTGCTACCATCAGTAGTAGCATTGGGACTGCGAGCAACATTCCTCTTCAAAGGCTCATTATCTTCCGTAAAGATCCCTTGTCGGATGGCATCCTCGATTTGAACCCCCATTTCATGTAGGTCCGCAAAGGTAGGAAAGGGAATAATAATCATTTTCTGCATAAGCTTGGGCTGGAGATTGCGCACAACCATCCGTATCTGGTCTTGTCAGAAGGCCTTGTAGTCATCATTGAGCCTTTGCTCTCCACTCATCACGAACTCTGAAAAACTCTCCTTTGGTTCTTGATGGTGGCTTCGAGATCATGAGTTGTGACTCGATTGTGTTGTTGTAGGAAGTATTGAGCAATAAAGGCCTCAGCCAGCTCTTCCCAGTCTCGTTTCACAGAGTCCTTCAATTTTGCATGCCAGATGCGGCTATCCCAGACATGGTTCGGCCAAAGAGAGACAACTTCTGAGCTGTGGTCAAAACCATGCTTCAAGATATCGGAAAACAGGTGGAGGTGCACCCTGGGTCTCCAGAGCGTCAAAGCGATCGATATGGCATTTTAAACCGCTCCGCAAGGTAACTGCAGATTCACTATACCGTCCTCTAAATCCGGGATGGGGTTCACTCCATGTGCTCGTCTGAACACATCCTCCAGTTTATTGACCTTAAGTGCAGTTGGGTCCAACCTCAAATTCAAGGCGTGTTCGCTGGATTAACTGTGCTTCGGACAACTGAGGTTGAGATTGGCAGTGGGCATGGCCCCTGTGGGAAGTTCGGTATCATTCTGAACATTGGCTGTCTCTCCGAGTTTGGAACTCCTGGTGGGGAGGAGCTGATACGAAGCAGATGCTCCGGTTTGCTGCCTTAGCCTGGCAATTTTCTCTGCCTGTTGTTTGGCGGATATCTGCTTGATGGACAGCGTCTTGCTGCATGGTTTTCATTACTATCCTGGAGTTGGCGCACCATCTCTTCAGACCGACATATTGTCCTGATCTAACTGACGAGCAACCGGTATATCTGTGTCTGCAGTAGCTCGGAAATCTCAACCCGACTGCTCAAAGATCACTGATCTGGTAGCCTGTGTACTGTGTCTATGCCTGACTAGCCTTCTCTGGCCCTGATTACCCTTGAAACTGAGTTTCTGACCTGACAAAGTCTAGCAGCACAAATCCAATATTCCTGGGGGATAGTGGAGCCTTCTGAAGCTATGATTCCAGGAACCTAGCAAAGAGAAACAGACACATCTCAGCTCAACCTCACATGACGGATACGAGCAAAGCTGAACGACTGTATTCTATTACTGATCACTGTTCCCGAAATCAATGCTCCAAATCTGAACTGATACCCGCAGATATAACTGTTTCTTAAAATACTGTACTGGTGCCCGCAGCCGGATACCCAGATTCGCAAACCGGTATATGCATTCCCTGTAGAGATACACTCTAAAAGACATAGCATGTAAGAGAGCAAAACACCCTATTGATAGGGTTTCCCTGTCTTATTTTGTCAAGAGCTAGGGTTTCACTACGCACGCAGCGGGTTTCAAACAACCTATATCGGGTAATTAACCTATCCTAGATTGAATGGTCACTATGGATTTCGATATGCACTAGGTCGAATGGTCGAAAAGGGTGCCCCGGAAAACCAGGGTTTGTGTTCCCATACTGCAGAGCCGCAAACCGGTCAGCCTTATGGACATGCCTTGACAAGAAGCTCCAGCAAACCGCTCAGAATAGCAATGCCACACGGTGTCCTAGGCGCACCAATGCACATGCAATGCAAAGAAACACATAAACGTAGTCAAAACAGGATATCACGAGTTCGAGTCAAGCCCTCTAAAACTAGTCCCCAGCGGAGTCGCCAGAAACTGTAACCACGCCCTGCAAGGACCGCGTACAGCTCGGACTCTTTTGTGGTTGCGGTTCTAAATCTGAACAAAGAGTCCAACTCTGGCAAATCGTTTGAAGGAAAAACAGATTTTTGAAAAGTAGTGCCAAACATGGACTGCTTGCCAGATTACAGAGTCGCCACCTAAATTTTTTAATGGGGGAATTTAGGAAACCCTGACTCGGTGCCGAAGGCCACGTGTCCGTCATCACCAAAGTGACTTGGCTCGGGAGCTTGGGTACGATTGGGGAAGGTCAGCTATGAGCACCCCCTTTCGCCCGGTCCGAAGACCGGCCTCTACTAACTGTGATACCCGATTTTGAAAACTTTATGCGTTCTTATACCGATTATTAACCTAGAATTACTATGTGATGCGCACAACACAAAAGTATAGACTAGATTGCCTAATTCGGAAATAATCATTGCATATCCGTTTTGTCTCGAAAAACGTGTTGGTTTTTGCTACTCGCAAGTAGGCTTAAATACGGATTTTAACGAGTTGTTCCAATTTAGGTAATCCAACCTTCACCCACAGGCATTCAAGCAGTTATAACACATAAGCATTTAGCCGCATGGCAATCATACTGTCATGTTAGCATTCACACTCATGTGCTATGCTAAAGCGTAAAAACTTACATCGTACTCCGTGCCAAATATAAGGAACTAGTTAGCAAACATGCATGACCTAGTTCATGTTAAGTGGCTAATGCAACACAGGCATAGATGCAATCTAGAGTAGGCTCGGCTAACCCTAAACATGGCATATGAAATGTGCGAATAGCACGTATTCAATTTGGAATTGAAAATTGCAATGCGGTTTGTATAATGTACGAGCCCGGTGCATGTAAACAAATGCATGAATGCACGCATGCATTGCATAAGGCATGCTAAAATAAACGTGCCCTAATCTACCATCGTAAGCAGGTAAATAAAAGGGATAGAAAGAAATGGGGGTTTGGAAGACATACACCCACTCACACACTTATTACAATTTTGCCCTCGCTCGGAGGGGCCAAAAGAATAATACAGATAATTAACTACGCAAGCTAATTAAATATTACAAATTAATTAAATTAATCAAATAAATTAATTGATCTAATTAAAGCAATAAACCGCCTCGGGATGAGGACCGGATGCGACACGCGCTCGGGACTGGCTCGGAACCATACTGCCATGCACGGATTGCCTCTGTTTTCCCTGCTTTCCTCATCTGAAGACTGCCAAAGTCCTAGTAATACTTCCTTAGGTACTGGGGATCACTACCGGCCAACCAGGACAGCCACCGGCTGAAGTATGTGGCCACCGGCACTAAATTCATCCATCGGCTGCAAATTGACTGCCGGTCGGCACTAAACACTGCCGGCCGGCACTGAATGCCTGCAGAACCTGCAACTCACAGCAGCAGAGGGCAAAACTGGCATGGCAATGCAATTCAAAGCATGTATGCACTAAACACACTCCTTATCATGTTATTGACTCAAAAGGGCATGTGCCTCGATTCCCGGACCACCAATCGCGCGTTTTCATGCATGATGGCCCAAAGAACCAAGAATGCAACTTTGATTTCAAATGAAATGCAATGCAAATGACCCAATAAAAGAGACTTAACCTCTATCACACTCACTTCAAGAGGCTAAGCATGCATGCTCATGCAAGGCAATCCTAAGCATGTGAAGCTAGGTATGCGACATGGCAATGCAAGTGAACATTGTATATTAGGCATGCAACCAAGACAAACAATCATGCAAGGCATGGAACAAGCATGCAAACATATCAAGCATGCGAAGAGCAACATGTTGAGAACAATGCATAGCATGCAACATCATGCAAATGGGACCAAGTATGTGACAACATACAAAGTAAGCATGCTACAACACATGGAGGAATGGACTTAAACTAGATTAGGCAGCTCTAATTAGGCCTAAAACAGTGGCCAATGTGCATGGAACAAAGGCCAAAACAAGTCAACAAAGCATGCTCATACAAGAGGCCAATGAAGCACATAAAGCATAGCTATATGGCACAATGCATGCAGGTCTCGACCACCTCAGAACAGCGTTTCTACATGCCAAAACCATGCTGAAAATGCTATGGACATGCATCAAAACAAAGCGATATAGCATGCCAACTCATTGGGCTCTTGAAGCACATGAACTACAACTATAATGTAATGCATGAGAGTTGTATCCAGCCCAAAACAGAGTTTCTATATGTCAAATATGAGCTAAAAACATGTTGGTCATGCACTAAAACAAGCTCGCAAAACATGCTCTCTTTTAGGCCATTTTAAGCACTCAAACCACAACCATGCAAGGCCATGCACAAGCTACCTTAACACCTCAAAACATATCTTAATAACAGCAAAAAATGGACTATTGAAGGCCAAAGTTAAGCTAGCACATGTTAGGAAGATAGGCTAAAGCATGAAGCATGTTAGGCTTGAAAGCGAGATTGCACTACAAGTGCAAGAAATAAGCAACAAGGGCCCTATCCACCCCAAACAGATCTGGAGCATGGAAAATAGGGCCTAAAACATGCTTGGCTTAAGCTAAAACAACCCGAAAAAAAGCTCTTTCACAAGGCTAACAAGGCATAACAACTAGCTACAAGGAGGAGGGGCTAACCCCTCCTATTTGAGACCTCAAAGCTGGTTTTTGATGACTGAAAAAACCTCTGAAAAAAAGTTTTTTTAGGCCCAAAAGAGGTTTGCTTAAAAGAGCTCAAAGGTGGATCACAATCTCACAAAATAAGGAGCAAACAAAGGGAGGACACCCCTTAACTCACAAGGACTTCAATCCACCACTTTTAACACATAAAAATAGAGATTTTGACAGTTGAAAATCAGGCCAAAAGAAGCATGCAAAGATAGCTATACAAGTGCACAAAATCAAGCTTGAGAAGAGTAGGAACTTACCCTTGAAGCTCTGCACCAAAACAGGTCCTTCTTGGACCAAAACTAGCCTTAGGAGCTCCAAATACACCTCCAAGGATCACCTCCTCAATATAGGCAAGTTTGATTAAGGATGGAGGCTCAAGAAATGGAAGAACACTCACTTTTGGGCACTTATATGCTTCTATATATGCAATATAGGAAGAAAGAGAGGGCTGAAATTTGGATGTGGAAGTTCTAGAGAGAGAGGGGTCTTTTAGAGTGAGAAGCTCCCAACACTTGCCCTAATGTTCTAACCTCTCAAAATGTGAGATATATGGCTCTATATATATCAAAAAGGAGCTTTTGGTCGAAATATCTCACTTGGAAATATCTAATACAGTAAACAACAGCTGGATGGTAAATATCTGTCAAAAAACTGATTTCTGGGCACTTTTGGCCGGTCGGCACTCTTTTGTGCCGACCAGCACTCTTTTCTGGCCGGTCGGCACTTTATAGTGCCGATATATGATTCGGTGGTCAAAAAAGTGCCGGTGGGTATGTCAATTGAAGCCCCGGAAGTTAGCTTTCCAATGGCGCAAACCTTGCATTAAAATTCCTCCTGTGGAAAAAGTTATGCCCATTTTGGTGAAGCCGCGCAGATTCGGTCCAACCGGGAGGATGCCCTGCTTCAACCAACCATATCTCCTCCACCGGTCTTGGATCTAGGAGATTCTTGAATGAAAAATGAAGCCCCGGAAGTCTTCTTTCCAATGGTTATGGCCTCATAGCTCAACTCCAAGTATGCAATTGAATAAGCCCGATTCAGCGAGGGCTGCTCGATTTTCTCCTACCCGGATTCATGCCGAACTTCTCTCAGACCAGTTTCTCCTCTCCTTTCCTCTTTTCTTCAACTCCAAACCCCTAAAAAAAGTGTTTGGAAGATTGGCCTCTCTTCTTGCTGAAGAAACTGAACCTGTGCCCTGCACATTCCTCAACACCGAGCAAACCATCAGTAATGCCCAAGTCTTGAGGGCGGTCAAAAATGGGGTGTCTACAACCCTCTGTGCCTGAGACCTCCCACGTTTCGAACCTGAGACCTCCAGGTTCCAGAGCTTTACAACAACACCAACCCCCCATGCCACTAAACCATCACATGAATATAATTGCAACATATATTATTTATATATTACTTTGACCGGTATTAATAGAAAACTATAATATAAATATAATTATATATATTCAATATAATTTATGTAAAAAATAAATTATTTACTAAAAAAAAATTTAGATCACTTTTGGCGACTAAATCCATATTTAGTTGCCAATTCTATAATTTTGGGCTACTAATTAATTTTCCGTCGCTAAAGAAATATGTTCCGCCTAAAAAACTACCCCTTTTGGCGACTAAACCTGTTTTTAGTCGCCAAAACGTCCCTTTTGGCTACTAATAAAGTGATTTAGTCGCCAATTGACAGTTTTAGCTACTAATTGTTTTTTAGTAGCCAAAAAGCTTGACTTTCAGCGACCAAACTGTTTTTAGTCGGCAAAACACATAGAATTAGCGACCAAACTGTTTTTTAGTCACCAAAAGCTATGCTTTTAGCTACTAAATGTTTTTGGTCGCCAAAAACCTTAACCTTTGGCTACTAAAATTTTTTTAGCCGCTAAAACCCCTATATTCGGCGACTAAACTGACTTTTAGTCGCTAAAACCCTTATATTTGGTGACTAAAGTCTTTTAGTCGGCAAAAGTGACCAATTTTGGCAACTAATTCCATTTTAGTCGCCAATTCTACTATTTTCAGCGACGAAAAATCCAGTTTTAGTCGCCAAATCTGCTTTTTGTTGTAGTGATACCAACTAATTGGGTAGAATTAAATTAGTATATAATTATACATCAGCTTAATTAAACACCACTTAATTTTAATAAATCTTAATCAACACATTAAATTAATTATGACAAATCATAAATCTCTCATAATTTAATTAATCTAACCGACTTCCATTAGAGCCTAATTAAATATATTTAAATTTATCAATCCGAATCAGATTTTTAATCAAACTCCCAAAGGGCCCCAAACATTAAATTAAACTTACCTTCATCCTCAATTTTGATTTCCCAAATCATTTAGGCCTTCAATTTCTGATCAGACTTTAAGTTTCCGTCAATTAAATTACATATTCAAATATGACACCCTATAAATAAATTTAATTCGCAATAATCACAATTCCCAATCTTCATAATTTAATTAGCTTAATTAACTCCAATTTGGATCTAATTAATCGAACCTTAATTTTTCTAAACTGAAACGAATATTTAATTAAACTCCCAAATGGGTCCATAATTAAGATTAAATTGACTCAATTTCTTAATTTCACTTCTTTAAACCATTTGGACCCTTAATTTCCAATTCCCAAAATAAGCACTTAATAGAACCATAAATGAATCAATCTCCATACTTTTCGTGAATCCCAGATTAAATTATAATAATCGACACTTAAATTTCAAATCCTCTTAATTAATCAAGTACTAATCATTATACGTTTTGGGGTCGTTACACAGGCCTTCGGTAATCACGGATTACTGGCCGGTTACGGTACTAAACCCATAGGGGCGGGTTTGGGTTGTGACACAATTGAAAAGTTAGGGACTAAAGTGACATGAGTTCCAAACTATAAGGACTGTTAGTGTAATTCGCCCCAAAATAAATCAAACCTTTATTTAAAAAGAATATAAATATCATATAATCTTCTCTCTCCTAAAATAAATCTAATGAAAAAAAAATTCTCTCACCTCTCATAAAATGTATACTATTAATATCTTTCACAACTAATTTGATTTATATAAACCTAAAATTAAGCCTAACATAAAATAAAAATTAAACCTTATATCTAGATTCTCTCTTTATTCAATAATTAAACACAATTTTATTCCCAAATAAATTTAAGCATATCTATATTATATATAATTTTTTTTTAAAATCTCATAATTTATTATTTTTTATAATGATTCCATGATTTGTAATTTAAAAAAGGAAAGATAAAAAAAATTATTCGTGTGTACTCTTTTTTTAACCAGTTCTTTCTTCTATTAAAAAAATCCTAACCATCATACAATTTACTCTTTTCAAGCCATTCATGGAATAATGAAACTCATTATTTTTTAACTTTCTTTTCATGATACAATTTGGAGGTTAGTTTATGTTTAATCTATTGTATTATTTAAACAGACTCTTTTAAAAGACAACAAAACTGGGTTTTTACGGCTTCACATCAACGACATGCAGTAAATGCAAGCCGTGGTTTCTCACTTTTACGACTTGTTTTTTTTGCATGTCGTAAATAATTTTCCAATCACGATGTGTTTATTGCGTAGGTCATGAATGCTAATAACAATGATATTTTTTACGGCTTGCAATGTTCGCTGTAAATAATAAAACTTTTTATGACGTGCATATGGCATGTCGTTAATACATCAACTATACACGGCACACGTATGTCAGCCATTAAACATATTTCACTTTTTACGGCACACAATTTATGTCGTAAATGGTATGACTGAAAAAAAAAAATAAGTGCCAAAATAAAATACAAGGGGCCAATCACCAAAAATATATTAGAAAAAAAGAAGAAGAACGTTTATCAAAATACAAACTTTTGGCTTCAAATGGGTTCTGAAGGAACATTGTAAGTTGCTAAATGGAGAAGAGAGAGAGAATAGAGAGGGTTCGAATGGGAGATTGGTTCGGTGGTGAAGAGACTTCAACTTGGAACGGTGCTCTCTCTTCGGCGACGAGACTAGTTCGGCGATGATGATGATCGATGGTTCGAAGGGGAAGGGTTTCGTTCTTCTCTTCTTTTCGATCTAGAAAAAATCTCAATTTGATTCTTGAGGTATGTTTGTTATCGATTCTTGAGGTATGTTTGTCCACTTGGTTATTGATTCTTTTCTTTAAATTTCTCTGCCTGCCGCCAAACCCCCCCTCCGCTCCTTCATGTGTGAGTCCTCCGTCACCTCCTCTCTTTTCTCCACCACCCAACTCCACAATTCCCCCAAACCCTACTCTCTCTCTCTCTCTCTCCTTCCATTCTTCTTCTCACGACCCAATTTTCAAGCCCAATTGATCTACTCCCATGATTACGAATTTCAATTATGATCATCTACCCAATCTTTGCAGCTAAAACCCTAGATGTGGTCAACATTGGTCCAGCTTTTCGAAGCCATCATAGTGGTTTTTCACCTAGTTCTCCTTTTCCGGCATTGGGGTGTGAATTGAGGGGATTGAATTCGATGGTGGAGGATAGGAAATGTGAGATTGAGAGTTTGGAGGGTATGAGTGGGGTTTCCAATGGACAGAGGGAGCTTGATTTGTGTGCCAAGGAGTTTAATGTGGGGCGGTTGAATCTGTCACGACCCAAACCCGCCCTTATGGGTTTAGCGCCGTAACCGGCCAGTAATCCTTGGATTATCGAAGGCCTCTGAACAGATTAACTTATACTTAGGGGCTGAGGAAGCAATATAGAAACATACATAGTCCATTGAGCTGTGGAAACATATATGGGACATAAATTTTAAACTTAATACACATATACATGACGTCATGATGCAATAGTCTTACGTCACAGTCAATACAGATATAACCCAAAAGGGGCTTAACCCAATATACAGATAACAGAAATCTTGTTCTGTAACCAAAGGAAAACAAGGTCTTAAACATAAGCCATTTAAACTTGACTCGCTCGCAAAAGGGAACCTCCTCAGAGGCACAATGACTGGCTGACAAAACTGATACGCCAAGTCCTCAATTCTGGGCCTGGTTACACGCCTACTCAACTACATACATAATAAATAAATAATGAGTAGGAGCCTAGTGAATAATAACAGAGTAAATTGGTTTAAATGAATGATGTCCATCACTAATATAAGTACAAATCTCTTATTAAACAGAAGCATAACCATATTTGTATGAAGGATAGAATGACAAAAATATTCATATCATGAGTGGTATATCCGTTAGCATCAAACATATCTCTTTGGTCAAGCTTATTAAGTTCCACATTGGAACCTCCGGTACCGGGTAACATGTCTCGTACGTGGGCCACGGTATTGTTTTCCCCCGGCGAGGGCTTGTGCCACAGTATTATTTTCCCCGGGCGAGGGCTTGTGCCACGGTATTATTTTCCCTGGGTGAGGGCCTCATGACCATAAGCCACAGTATTATGTCCCCTGGGCGAGGGCCTCTACTAAGGACACCACATAAACATTTCAAAGAAGTGGATCATCATTCATGCAATCACATAATAGCCTTTTGTATCATTCAAAAACAGTTCACATCATATCATAATGTTTAGAAAGTATTTCATATCGAACATAGCTTTACTAAGTTATTACTCACAGATAGCTTCACAGACAACTTGGCAGCAAATCAATAGATCAACCGCTCATAGCGCGTCGCGTGACCTACACCAATCATAACAGATACATATACTGAAACACACGCTTGGGTTGTACATAACTCATTTTATTTTGTTTTTAGTGTGTTTTTTCTTCTTATCCTCATTAGGGTGTCCTAATCTTGGCCTAGGAATGCCTAGGATGCAATGAGGATGCCAAAATACATGGGAAAACACTTAATAAAACTTGCTGAAAACAGGGTCCTCGCTCGAGCGTAACTTCTTACGCTCGAGCGAACATGCAAAATATGAGTGGTTGCTCGAGCTCAAGATCTGTCGCTTGAGCGGTCTGTAAACTTTTGCAAAAGTGCTGGTTGCTTGATTTTTCGCTCGATACTCACTCGACGCTCACTCGAGTGTGAGAGACATGCCCTCGCTCGAGCGCAACTTTTGTCACTCAAGCAGCCTGAAAAATATAAGAACTTCTGGAAACATGCATTTCACGCTCGAGCCAACTTTTGGTCGCTCGAGCAGAAGTGTGAAAATGAAGGTGGTTGCTCGAGCGTGGAAGCAGAATTCTAGAATTTCCGGATTTGCTTCCAAGCTTCAAATTCAACCCCAAAGCTATAATTCACATCCTTTTGGGCCCAAAACTTGAGGAAACATATGTAAACTTGTAAAATATGAAGGTTTAAAAAACGTTTCATGAAATCAAGGCCCAAAAGTATGTCAATTGTGCAACATTCAACTTGAAATGTAAGAACATGATGTGAATATGTCATGCATGTATTCATTTGAGTTTATAGCTTCCAAAACATGATCAAATAAGATATTCCACTCAAAAACATGGTGAATTCTTAGACTACAACCAAAATATGAACATGCATGGGACAATTTCTTAGACAACATGCTCTAAATGCAATGTAATGCACATGCATGTATGTATACTCTACTCTTCTACTTCATTAAGTTTAATTCATGCCCCAACTCACTTAATTCTTTTGAATGCATGAGTTAAGCACCCTAATTACCCAACTAAAGGCTTGATTTCTTACCTTAGATTCTCAACTCCTTGAATCCTAGTGAGTTCTTGCTCAATTTCTTCAATTCTCCTTAATTCTCTAGCAAATTCTTTATTTGAAGACTTCTCCCTAGTCTCTCTCTCTCTCTACACGTTTGTGTGTGTGTGAGCTCAAAATGTGTTGGAACGAAAGAAAAGAGTGAGTGAGAGCACATAAGAAGCCTTATATAAGTTTACATAATAAGAGTTAATTAAGGCTAATTAAGTGGACATTAAATTAATCTAATTTAATCGTTCCGAATTGAATTTCAATTAAACCTACCATAAAATTCTAAAATTTTTAATTAACACATAAATCAAGTCAATTTCTGAATCGGATGCCGATAAGGCCTTCAATTCACAAACCGAAACGAAAACATGAATAGATCTTTCTACGTTAAACAAATATAAACACAAATAAGACAACATATGTTACAAAATTTTACTTAATTACTTATAAGACGTAATTAAGCATGGGTTAACGTTAAGCATGGGTCGGGGTTGTTACAGAATCGGTTGATGGGGCTAATTATTTTTTTGGGACAGTTGAAATCCTTGCAGCTTGTTGCAAGCCTAACAGCAGAACGGGATGATGAAATTTGGAAGGCTGCTTTAAATACTCTAGCTACAGGTTATAATCCTAGGTAAATTTATCCTTTAGGTACACCGTTTTTTCTGATCCTTGGTGAGTTCTGATCCTTAGTAAATTTATCCTTTAGGTACAGTATTTTTTCTTCTTCTTTTTTATCGACCATTTTTTTTTCTTTTGTATTTCATATTTTGTTTTTCATTTCACTCTTCTCTCTACCAACCATTATTTGTTTTTTGTTTATAACTATTTTTTGTTAGTTAATATTGTTTTACTAGAATTTTTATACTAAAATGGTGTGATAGGGTCATTTGTATAATAAAAAACATGTCACTCATTATAAAGTAATAGATCAAAATCCAAACAAAATAATTATTAATAAATTTTTTGTATTGATTTTATGTTTGTATATCATTACTCTTTTTTTAAAAAAAATACTTACTTTTAATATTTTTTTGATATCATGATATGTGTTAATTACAGTTGGTATAGGGTATTACTTCAAAGGTATATAATAGTTTTTCAAAGCTATACAAAGAATAGATTAATTTTAATCAACTTTTTCAAAACTATTAAAGCTGTTAATTAATTATTTAATTATTTATCTTTAATCTGTGCAGCTCCTCTCTTCCTTTATGGTACTTCTCTTTCTACTCTACTATGAATTCATATGTTTTTAGAAAAAGATGATATGTAATTTAAAATTTTGAATCTTTTTATATAGGAACTTAAAAAATAAATTTTGAAATTTAAAATATAACTATACAAAACCATATCCTTTTAAATATAGCTATATTTATAATTAATTTTAATCTATGTATTACAGATCCTTACTTATATTATTATAAAAATAAAAATGTTGTACGATAATTGAAATTCAAAGTCCTAATCTATTTTTTTTTTCAAAATTTAAAATTGTTAAAATGCATATGTTGCAATATCTTTAATTTCTTCCTATTATAAATTTTATTTTAAATCTTATAAGATTAGTTCAATGACTAATATTCAATTTTTGTAAAAAAATTCCAATATATTCCTTCCAAAAGTTAACATAGCAAGTCTACAAAATCATATTTTAAAACTCAAAATTATTAATATTGTTATTTATTTTTATTTTTTTGTTTTAAATAAGCATGTTAAAGTATAAATAGATATCCAAATAAAATTATACTTATTAATAAATATGGCATTAGTTTTAATTGTAATCACATTTTTTTTAAAGTCTTTATTCATTTTTTTAACATTTTTTGATATTTTAAATTACATGTTATGATGATTCTTTCAAACTCATTAAGTTTTTAAAATTTCTTTAATTATTTCCCTTTCAAAAACCAATATAACAATTTTTTAAAATTCATATATTTTTATTCTAAAATAGTGAAATATTATAACTATATCATTTTTTTTTTATAACAAACCATAATTTTAATTGTTAATTATCAATACAACAATTTTAATTTATTTATACTATATATTATAGTAAAGGAACATTTGAAACAAAACTCTTAAACTTATATATAAAATTTTATTTACTAGAGACAAAATACAAAAAAAATTTAAATATAATTATTATATTTTTAATAAATAATATATTATTTTATTCTGTAAATAGCACAAGTGACATGCTAGCAACCCTTTATTCAAATATTATTTATATGTAGCGCTTTTCTTTAGTGATCATATAGTGAGATCACAACTTACCATGTGCCGGATAAAGGAATAGAATACATGTAAGGTGTGTTTGTTTGGAAGGACTGGATAAGGGGGATTGAAATTCACCAGACTGTTAGTCTTGGGATATATTATCCTCGAACTATTTGGTTGGAATGAATTTGTATCTGTAGACACTCCTTTTTAAACGGCCCTTAAGACTTGGGCGCCATTGATTGATCACTCAATGATAAATGTGTACGCTTGTCAAATACTTGATTTCCTCAGCAGGAAACCTCAATTTTGAACCTATAAATCTTGTGCCTTGTTTTGGACCAAAACAGTAGTTTTTCAGGCCTGGGCATCCAGGGACTTGCAGACCCACTAGTGCAGCCTGCCGCCCACTAGTAGTGCCCTGCCGGCCACTTGTGTAAATTTTCAGATCTTTTTGCCAGCTGTGCTAGCTGTCTCCATAGATGCATGCACTACACCAACTGTGTCTGTATAGATATTTCTGAGGTGGTCTCATATATTTCTATATATAGATGACTCCCTCTCATTTTTTTGGGGTTAGAAAATTTTGGAGAGCAAAAGTTTTGGAAAATATTTCTCTCTCTACATTTCTCTATCTCCCTTGCAACTTACATAACCTTTGCCTAGACACTCTAAATCAAATCTTGAGGGATCTTTGTTGAGGTCCTTAAGCTTGCTTTTTAGCACTTGAGAGTGTGAAATTAGTGGTTTGGGAATTCAAGGGATCATTTATGTTCAAAAGGTATACATTCTAGTTCTTTTGTACCATCACTTTCTCATCTTTTCTTGTTGTTTTTGAGTTGTTTATCACCTGTATTTTTGGGCTAAAACTTGGAGTGGATCACGCTTCTTTGAACCTTGTTTCATAGGCTTTTACCCTTGTGTTTCCCACCTTTTTATCAACTTTTTTTTGAACTTTTTACCACTAGTTTTCAGAGTTTTCCAGAGGTTAAAAATCATGTTTTTGAAGTCCCAAAAATGGAAGGGGTAGCCTCCTCTCCTTGTGCATGTTTATTAGCTTAATTGCTCTATGTTTTTAGCTTACTTTTTAGCTTTTTTTACTTTAATTCCAGCACTATTTTGCGCTAATTTAGGACTGTTTTTTATGTGTTAGTTTCATTTATGCTTTGTATTGCATGCTTGTAGTGTAATGGTTCTCATAGGCTTGGTAGTTTAGGCCTTAGCCACCAATCTATTTGAGTTGATAGTATTTATTTCTTGCTTTCAATAACTTGTGTTCACCTCTAAGCTCTCTGCAATCTCCCTCATTTCTTGGCCTTTTCGCTTTGTTTTGAGAGTTGCTCCAAAAGGAGTGTTGTTTAAACTTGAAGAGTGATATTATGCTTAATGGTTTAATCCCTTTGGGGGTTCATTACCAATAGCATGATCTCCCTCTCATGCCTAAAACAACATTTGGTTTGACACTTTTCTCTAATAGTGGATTTAAAGCTCATTATTAGACTTAATTGACTAATGAATAAAAGGTAATTAAAATGGAGTAATAAAATTGGGGTTAAAATGAAGCAAGATAATAAAATGGTTTGGGTTCAATCGGACTTCAATTGAACCTATTGAGTCTTGAGTCGTTTCATACTTGTTAGTGATGAAAATGGTTCTAGAGCCAATGTCAACCTCTTTCCCTTGATCAATCCATGATAGAGAGAAGGTTTTGTTGGTTTTTCCTTACCATTTATTGAAATTGTATCCCTTGGTTTATAAGTCATCATGCAATGAAATTGCGTCGATTGATGGCTTGCGAATCAAGCCTATCCCTCCTTTGAGCTGTTTAATGATAAGGAGAGGTAATGTGGACAAACATCCCCTGAGAATGCTCTGTTTGTGCTCTGTTTATTTTCTATTGTAGCAGGAGAAATCTAACATTAGTGGTCGGCAGGCCACCTTTACTGGCCGGCCGGCCACTACTTATGGCCTGCCGACCACTTTTTCTAACAAGGCAGTGTACTGTTTCCTGCAGAACAGAGCAGAAACTGAGGTGAAAAATCAGTGCAATCTCCTGACTGTGCAATAGAAGTATTTTGGTAGCAAAACGGAGAGCATTTTCGGGTGAAAATCCATATCCATGCATGAACCATCCCTCGATTCTCGGGATCTGTTAAAATAATGTTGTAATAATAGTATGTTGTACATAAAGTAGCGGACTTGTAACTAATTAGTTAGTTTAGTTAAAATAGCTAGTTAGTTTTGTGTTGTACTTAATTAATTAGCTAAAGTAGTTAGTTAATTTGTGATATTGTAATAATTAGCTAGCATAGTTAGTTTATTTCATTTGGGTTGTAATAGATTAGTTAATTCGTAGTAATTAGTTAGGGCATTCATTTGGACCCTCCTGCGCGAGGGCAAACTTGTAATAATGTGTATGTCTTCCAACCCCACGTCTTTCTCTCCTTTATTTACTCGCTTATGATGGGTAACTTAAAACATCATATTTCTTTTAGCATTTCCTATCTTTGCATCTATTTGTTTTGCATGCATGAGGTTCGGCTCATCATTCTAACTAAGCATTGTAGTTTACATACTTCGTTGAAAACATGATAAAATTGCATGCTATCAAGTTGTTTCAAATGCCATATTAGTAGCCGAGCCTATTAATTACATCTTGTATGTGTTGCATTAGGCATATTTTGTATTAGTTAGGACCATGCATTTTTCTAACTAGTTTCTCTTTTGGCTCGCCTCGGAAATTGGGGTAAGCATTTATTGCTTTAGCATGCTTGCCATGAGGCCAAATGCTTAAGTGATAAAATTGTCTGAATGTTTGTGGATGAAGGCTAATTGCCTGAATTGGGATAATTTGAGTAATGTACATATGAGATCACTTTTTCAAGTGGTACATTGTCACGACCCAAACCCGCCCCTAAGGGTTTAGCATCGTAACTGGCCAGTAATCCATGATTAGCAAAGGCCTGCTTAACAGTATATAACAGTATTGACAATAATACAGTATAAAGGGGGGCTGGCGTATGTAGACGCGCCTTGGTGGGGGCCTCACCCTACAGTTCGGACTCAAATTGTCACGGTTCTTAATCTGAACCAAAGAGTCCAAATCTGGCAAATCGTTTTGAGAAAACAGATTTTTGTAAAGAAGTGCCAAACATGGACTGCTTTGCCAGATACAGAGTCGCCACCTAAATATTTTTTAATTGGGGATTTAGGAAACCCTGACTCGTTTGCCTAAGGCCACGTGTCCGTCTCACCAAAGTTGCCTCGGCTTGGGAACTTGGGTACGATTGGGGAAGGTCAGCTATGAGCACCCCCTCTCGCCCGATCCGAAGATCGGCCTCTACTAACCATGATATCTCGTTTTTGAAAACACATGCGTTCTTATTCCGATTAATTAGCTAGAATTACTATGTGATGCGCACAGCAAAACAAGTATAGACTAGATCGCCTAATTTGGAACAAAGTATTGCATATCCGTTTCGTTTAGGAAATGGTTTGAAATTTGCTACTCGCAAGTAGGCTAAAACACGAATTTCAACGAGTCGTTCCAACTCAAACAATCCAACCTTCACCCACAGGCATTCAAGCAGTTATATCACATAAGCAGCTAGCCTCATGGTAATCATGTTATTATGGCAACACTCACACACATGCGGTATGCTAAAGCATAAAAGCTTACCTAGTACTCCAAGCCAAAACAGAAACTAGTAAGTAATCATATGCATGATCCTAGTTCATGTTAAGATGGCTAATGTAACACTTGCAGGATGCAGCTAGAATAGGCTCGGCTAATCTATGGATGGCATGTAAAATGTAACAACTAACACGTATTCAACTTGGAATTGAAATACAATGCAGTTAGCATGATGCGCCGAGCCCGATGCATGCAATACTGATGAATGATGCACGCATGCATAGCATAAGGTATACTAATTTAAATATGTCCTAATACTAACCATCAAAGCACGTAAGTAAAAGGGAGAAAGAAGTGGGGGTTGGAAAGCATGCACACACGCACCCACACTTATTACAAATTTGCCCTTGCTCGGAGGGACCAAAAGAATAATACAGATTTAACTAACCTATAAGCTAATTAAATATTACAGACCAATTAAACTAGTTAAGCAAATTAACTAATCTAATAAAATAGTAAACAACCTCGGGAAGAGGGCCCAATGTAATGCGTGCTCGGCTCCGCTCGGAAGTCCACTGCCATGCACAAGTTGCCTCTGTCCACACTGTTTTCCTTCTCTGATCATTGCAAAATTCCCAAGGTGCACTCTATGAATCTTGTGGGATACCACCGGCCAAGGGAAATGGTCACCGGCCAAAGGAAATGATCACCGGCCACTGGTTAAGCTATCGGCCACCAATTGTTGGTCGGTCGGCACTAAAGATGGCCGGCCGGCCAAATCTTCCTGCAGAATCCTGTTTTGACAACAGCAGAGGGCAAAACAAGGCATGTCAATGCATTCCAAGCAAATGTGTGCACCAACACATCCCTTATCATGTTTATGACTCAAAGGGACATGGTTCTCGGTCCTCGAACCACCAATCGCGCATTTCGATGCGTGATGGCCCAAGAAACCAAGTTATGCACTTTGATTTCAAATGAAATGCACATAAACAAACAAGGAGCTCAACCTCTATCATACTCAATTCAAGAGGCTAAGCATGCATGTCAATGCAATGCAACCTAGACATATGAGCTAGTATGCAACATGAGCAATGTGAACAGCATACAAGGCATGTGACAATCATGCTAACCAATAAGTATGCCAAATACAATGGGGATGTTCAAGCATGCAAGCAAGCATGTGACTTCATTCAATCATGCCACAACACATGGAGCAAACATGTTAAACAACCTAAACATGTAACAACACACAAGTATGCAACAACACACAAGGTGAGCATGCAACAACATGCGAACTATGGACTTAAACTAATTTGGGCAGCTCTATACTAAGCCCAAAACAGTGGCCAAAAGCTATGAGGATGGGGCCAAATGCACATACAAGCACGCATGCAAATGGACCAACACTTAAGCATCAAAGAGACAACTTTTAAGCACACTTAAAAGAAGATAAACATGGACACATAGCATGCATAGAAAGCTCTGAAAATCATGTTATAAAGGTGCCAAACCAAGTAAACAAGACAAGCTAAACATGCAACAATGGCCCAAGATTCAAGGAAAGCCTAAGGGGCTTAAACCATGGCTAAGTCAAACAAGCCTCACAAAGCTAAAAGGACTTAAAACAGGTCCAAGGCAGACCTAAAAAAAGCTAAGGACACACCTAGATGGCATCTAAGTGGTCTAAACATGCAAGCATACAAAAGAGGCCACACATAGAGCATAAGATGACAACCTTGTAAAGCATTAGAGAGACATCAAATGCAAGCATACAAGCATATCATGAGGACTGAAATGATGCTATAAGTAGTGTCAAACCACTGAAATGATGCAAGGATGGCATGCTAGAGGGGTCAATGCTCAAGGCATACAAGAGAGTTTGCATGGTAGCTATACAAAGCAAAGCATGGATGACTCAAATGACCAAAAACAGTCCGTTAGCATACTAAAACAAGCATAAAAGCTTCACAAAGCTAGGCCGAAATCATGCTAGAACAAGGGTTAAAGCCTAAAGCATGTTAAGGCAAAAATATGGCATTACAAGACATGTATGCAAGGCAAGCATGGTGTGTCTAAACCAAGCAAAAACAGAGGTAATACATGGCAATATAAGCACAAAAAATATCTAAGGCATGGCCATCATACACTTAAACAAGATGCTCACACATGAGGCAAAAATGGCCCTTTTCAAGGACAACAAGGAGAGGGGGTGGCCCTTCCTTCTTAGGACCTTAAGGCACCATCCTCACCACTGAAATCCCTCAAGAGATTTCAGTGGTGAGGAGGCCCAAACAAAGTGGTCCGGAGCTCACCAAAATAGCACAAAATAGGGCCAAACAAGGCCTAAGAGGGGTCAAACACCCCCCAAACGATAAAGCAACCTTAAACAACTATGTTAAGCACTCAAAATCAAGACTTTTATTAGTTATATACAAAGTCTAAAAACAGTTGCAAGATTGGTTAAAAAGCTATGCAAAAATGGAGAATAAAGGGTGAAGTTCTTACCCTTGATGACCCTCTTCACAAACAATGCTCCAGCTGGTTCTTCAAGCTTGAATCCACTCAAGAACACCAAGAATAGCTCTCTGGCCCCTCAGAAACCAAGAGAAGGTGTAACTCTATGTGTTTGTGTGCAATAGTAAGACTAAAACACCTTAAGGCAAAAGAGAGAGAGATATAGAGATAGAATAGCTACAACTATGAACTAACCCTAACTCAGAGCTCCCTCTGTATTTTTTTTGGTAACCCTAAGGGAGGGAGAAGAGGCCTCCTCTTATAGAGCTAACTCTTGCAAAGCTTCCAAAGTAAGCTAGTCAAGAAGGAGATCCCTCCATACACGTGTATGGAGGGGAGCAAAGGTGTATACCAGCTAGCACAGCTGGCATAAAAATATCTGCAAAAGCATATGCACAGTGGTCGGCCGGCCAAAAATGCAATTTGACCAAAATAGATGGCCGGTCGACTACAAAGAGTGCCGGTCAGCCAAACATTTGGCCGGTGGCAACAAACCAGTGGCCGGTGGCCTCAAGCCATGGCCGGTGATGTGTAGGGATGGTCAACAAGCCATTCCCTGCCCTTCAAAGGCAAAACACAAGTGTTTGGTGCAAAACCAGACACAAAACAGTCGAGCTGAGAGATCCTGAGGCAAGGCGCGTTGCCAAGACCTCCGGGAACTCAAGACAAACACAAATAAGGATGATCACCGAGTGTTCAAGCGGTGACGTCCAAGTCTTGAGGACGGTCAAAAATGGGGTGTCTACAACGTAAGCCAATCAATAATAAGATGATGTCCAATGAGCTGTGGGGACCTGAATGGAAATAAACTTTCATGCGCACAGCCGTATTCACAACCACTTATGCCAAAAATACATATGTAAGCCATTATGCCAGTTAGGGACATAATCCCATCACCAAAAACTGTATAAACAGGAGTCTTAAGCATTCTTTACATTAGCAAAGACAAAAGGGCGAATTTGAGTCACCCAAAAAGCCTCGGCTCGTGCAAGTTCGGAACCTCGTTATGAGGTACAACAGCTGGCTTGACAAAATGTGAGCTCGGGTCAACACCTCTAGCTTTGATCCAGTGCCTGGCCACCTATATACATATACAAAAAACTGTGAGCTAAAGCCCAGTGAATAACGAATGTGTAAAGGGGTTAAGAATGAATGTCCTTTCAGTATTTAAAACAATCAATTACATCTGTAGATCAGTTATCCAATCAATGTCTCATATTTCATGTCATATCATTCATTTAGAAATCATAGCAGTCATACATGGTACATCCAAGAGCAGAACAGTACAGTAGGTCTTAATAGACCAAACAGTCAGTTGATGGCCATCAATACAGTAACAATAGTTCTAAGGATAGGAACTGACAGAGATCTCTGTAATAGTAGCAGTAGCAATAGCAGTAACAGTAACAGTAATAGTAGCAGTAACAGTCAGTTGCTATGGATGTCACAAGTACAGTTCATAAAATAGGACAAACATTCATTCAATAAACAATATTATTTCAGAAAGCAGTACAGTTAATCATTCATAAAATAATTATATTTGAACATAACTTTACAACATTGTTACTCATAGATAACAAGGCTACAAGCAGACTATTCAGTTTCCTTGAGGTGCGTAACCTACATAGTTACAGAACGAACGTATACTAAATTACACACTCGGAATTGATAACTTAGTCCTTTCTACTTGTTTTGGTGTGGTTCTACTTCATTATCCTCATTATGATGTCTTAATCATTGCGTAGGAATGCCTAGGATGGAAAGAGGATGCAAAAATATGCTTGAAAATGTTTTCCAAAACTTGCTGAAAACAGGGGTGTAGACGTCCCCCGAACGCCCCGGGAGGTGTTAAGTCCCGTTCTGTTCGTATTGGGGTCACTACAGTTCAAGGACTCAAATGTCACGGTTCTTAATCTTGAACCGAAGAGTCCAAATCCGGCAAATCGTTTTGGAAAACAGATATTTGAAAGAAGTGCCAAATATGGACTGCTTTGCCAGATAACAGAGTCGCCACCTAAATATTTTAAAATGGGAAATTTAGGAAACCCTGACTCGGTGCCAAAGGCCACGTGTCCGTCATCACCAAAGTTGGCTCGGGAACTTGGGTACGATTGGGGAAGGTCACATCGTGAGCACCCCTGCTCGCCCGGTCAAAGACCGGCCTCTACTAACCATGATATCTTATTTTGAAAACATTGTGTGCTCTTATTCCGGTTATTAGCCTAGATTACTATGTGATGCTCGCAGCAAACAAGTATAGACTGGGCCGCCTGAATTGGAACAAAACATTTCATGTTTGTTTATTTGAAAATGGTTTGATGGTGCTACCCGCAGGTAGGCTAAGACGCGGATTTGCCACCCTCAGGTGGGCTTAGAAAATATGATTGATGAATTGTTCCAATTCAGATAACTCAACCTCCACCCACAGGCATTCAAGGCAGTTATATCACATAAGCACATAGCCTCATGGCAAGCATGCTGTCATGGCAACACTCACACGCATGCAAGGATGCTAAAGCATAAAACTCACCGGGTACTCCAAGCCAAAACAAAAGCTGATTAGAAATCATGCATGATCCTAACTATACAGAAATGCCTAATGCAACGCATGCAATATTGCAACTATAGCAGGCTCGGCTATTCTAAACATGGCATGTGAAATGCTACAGCTAACATGTACTCAATTTGGAATTGAAATACAAATGCAGTTTGTATGATGCGCCGAGCCCGGTGCATGCAAAACATATGAATGATGCAAATATGCTGTCATACTGTATGCTAATTGAAATATGCCCTATATCTAACCATCGTAAGCGGGTAAATAAAAGGGAGAAAGAAATGGGGGTTGGAAGACATACATCACACTCACACACCCTTATTACAATTATGCCCTCGCGCAGAGGGTCCAAATAAATAATAATACAGTCCGAAATAAAGAATAATACAGATTTTCTAAGTAATTAACAATTAAACTAAGAAAGCTGTAAATCGGTTTGCAAGCCGGGGGCTGCCTCGCTTCTGATGAATGATGTATGCTGGACTGTGTTGCGCGGAAATCCACTGGGATGCCCGATTCAGCCTCTGTTCGCAGTGTTTCTTGAAATGCGTGCCCGACTCTGAAAAGTTGCTGATCCTCTATTTTGCTGCAACAGAGATCAGGGAAAGGGCATAGCAATGTATTTCACAAATATATGCATGCCTCGATCCTCGTGCCACCAATCACGCATGCCGATGCATGATGGCCGAGGAATCGGATTGCACAACTCACTATAGGATGAATGCATGAATGCTACAATGAAAACCTAACTCCATCATGGGTTATCCGGAGTGTTGGTGACTGGGGAATTGAGACCCGTTCCGTCACTCGGAGTACGAAACGTGCCTCGTTTCCCGTGCCCGGGCTAACTCCTATCCCGAACACGATGCGACATGCATGATATGCATGAAATGCAACTAAGATACAGCCTAGTATGCTCAATGCTATGAAAATGAGGTGCCTCGAAATGCGCGCACACGGGCACACAAACCGAGGCGATGATGTGAAATGCAAATCGGGTAAAACCAAAGTGCCTCGAAATGCATGCCCACAGGCGCGCATACCGAGGCAATGATGAAATGAGAAAACGGATAAAACCAAAGTGCCTCGAAATGCGTGCCCACAGGCGCGCATACCGAGGCGATGATATGAAGTGGAAATCGGATAAAACAGAAATGCCTCGGAATATGTGCCCACAGGCACGCACACCGAGGCGATGATAAAATGAGAAATCGGATAAAACCGAAGTGCCTCGAAATGCGTGCCCACAAGCACGCACACCGAGGCGATGATAAAATGAGAAATCGGATAAAACCAAAGTGCCTCGAAATGCGTGCCCACAGGCGCGCATACCGAGGCGATGACATGAAATGGAAATCGGATAAAACCGAAATGCCTCGGAATGTGTGCCCACAGGCACGCACACCGAGGCGATGATATACAGGCATGAAAAATGTAGATTGGGCTTACACTAACATGAGAGGGCCTCAGCCGCGCTCACATAAGATGCCGGTGAATGAAAACGGAGTGCCTCGAAGTGCGTGCCCGACGGGCACGCAAACCGAGGCAATGCAATAAGGCATGGATGACATGGGAAATGATATGCAAACATGCAAAACAAATTCCAGCAACTAAATGAAGGGAAAACAGCCCCAAAATAGTAATAAAAATGCACCCGATGCCCCGAATGCTCCCGAAATGTGATATTTAGCCCCCGAAATGGCCTACAGCTATGCTATACATGCAAAATTGACACATGGAAGCAAAAACAGTAGCAAGGAAGCCCCAAAAATAGCATCTTTCCAGTACAAAACAAGGCCCAATTATGATCACAAGTATGGCAACAATAGCTTGCAAAAATACGGAAAAAGAGAGGAATTACAAAGCAAGTGGTATCTACAGTGCTTAAACCCAAAAACTCAGTTTTAAAACATTAGAGAGGGACTAAAAATATGCATTTTTACAGAAGATGACAACCTCAAAATCAGTGTGTAGATATACAATACATAGCATGCAAAATAAGGGTCAAAAGAGGTTTATAAAGAGAGGTATCATAATCAATGACCAAACAACTTAAGACCCTTAATAAAACTTGAATAATAGACCAAAATAGGACACTTCACAAGCCTGATGAAGGCCAGAAACAGAAGCTAGAATGGCCTAAACAAACATGCAATTTTACGGTAAATTTGAAGAATTCCAAAGCAAGTACTAAAACAAATTACCAAATGGCTTAAGACTCCTCACAAAGCATGATGTGTGGACCAAAATAAGACTCCTTCAAGGCCTGATGAAGGCCAAAAACAGAAGACAAAATAGTCTAACAAAGCATGCAAGATAGGCATAGAACATGGATTCAAAGCAAGTGCATGATAGAGGAGGCAAACATGGTTGAGCCCTTCTTCAATGTTGAAGAGGGGCTCAAAATGAGCACAATATCAGTAGGTTGCATACTCCAACTCAGATCACAAATAGGCTAATTAACTCATGCAATTTTACGGTAAAATTGAAGAATTTCAAAGGAAGTGCATGCTAGTGTCACCAAAAATGATGGAGCCCTTCTTCAATGTTGAAGAGGGGCTCAATATAAGCTCACTAACAGTTTACATAAGTCTCGAAATCAGACCACTCATAAGGCAAATAAAGCATGCAAATTAATGGCCTAAAGAGTGATATTGAAGCAAGTATATCATGGAGACACCAAATGAGGTTGAGCCCTTCTACAATGTTGTAGAGGGGCTCAAAATAAGCATAAAAACAGAAGGGGTCAGAGCCCAAAACAGATCACAAGTAGGGTAAGAATTTGAAGCAAAAAAATGCTAGAAAAAGGGAAATGGTGACTTACCCTTGAAGACTACCCTTTTGCTTCCTCTTGCCTTGATGAAAGTTGCTTCTTAGCCCTTGAGGAACCTCTTCTTGCTGCTGGAATGGAAGTGGGGATGGTAGAGCTTAGGGTTGATGAAGGATTGGCCTAGGAACTCAAAGGTATTTAGGGTTTTTGAATAGGAAAATGGAGGTTTTGGGAGAGATGTTCTTGAGAAGAAATTGTGCTACCCTAGCAAAGGAGGAGGCAAGCCCTTCAAATAGGGAAGAAAAGGTGTAAAAGGGGAGGGAATTGCATCCAAGCATTCCCTCCCAAAATATCCCCCGGATGGGGGAGATATTTTGAAAAAGTAGCTGGACAGCTGGAATGGGCTGGAAAGCAGAAAGCTGGCCGGCCAGGGAACTTTCTGGGAGGTGGCCGGCCGGCCACCCCACCTGGTCGGCCAGCCACTCACCCTGGCCGGCCGGCCATGCCCAAAAATGAAGTTGAAATTTGCTGGCCGACCACCATGCAGTAGTGTCCTCCCATGTGTGTAGAATAAGGCCCCAAGGTCGGAATCTGGCAACTCTGAAGCAGGAGTCACAACATTGCATCTGAAGGAGAGGTCCAAAAATGAAATTCACAATTGCTGGCCGACCATCACTTCTTAGGGTCCTCCCATGTGCCCTCATCACAGATATGTAGCTTTGGTTGGAAGAAAATGGGCCTAGGGTGTTCAACATTGGCCCGGAAGTGAGCAAAACGGGCGCCGGAGGAGCGAAACTGGTTATCTGGGATAATTGCTGGCCTCCTACCCTCCAGTGATCTTCCCAATGTTGAAACAGAGGTACCTGCCAAAATTGAACAAAAACAAATGAGAAATGAACGCTCGGGGCCCAAACCGCGCAGTTCGGGGTCCCGAAAATGGGCTGTAGGCACCGGAAGTGGTGTTCAGCAGCGAAGTGGGTATCTGAAACCCCAGGGTTTCTCGGTATGACAAAACAGAGGTACCTGCCAAAAACCGGAGAAATCCGATGCGAAATGAAAGCTCGGGGGCCAAACCGCGAGGTTCGGGGCCCGAAAACCGGCTATAAGCACCGAAAGTGGCATACGGCCACGAAGTGGGCATCAGGGGCCCCAGTGTTCCCCAAAATGATAAAACAGAGGTACTAGCCAAGAACCGGAGGAATCGGAGACGGTTGGGCGGTCCCGAACCGAGGCACACGGCCTGACGGCTCCGAAAACCGGGAACCGGGCACCGAAATGGGCAAAATGGCCTACGGCCACGAAAAGTAGCCCACGGCCACCGAGAAATAGTCTACAGGACTACTCCCTTCCCTCAGGAAAGAAAACAGAGAAAACCGAGTCTGGTTCGCAAACCGAGACAAGACACAGAAGAGGATTCGGAAGTTCGGAGGCAGGGCGCACGGCCGCGACTCTGAGACTTCTGAATGAGCACAGTATGCAACATCACCGAGCGCTCAATCGGTGACGTCTGAGTCTTAAGGTCGGTCAAAAATGGGGTGTCTACAGTTGCCCCTCTTTGACAGAACTCGGAAGTCACAAGTGACGGGAGTGAATGTCAAAGCCTAGAGACGACCCATTTTTGACAAGGCCGAAGACTTAGACAATCAAACAGGATAAACAGAGAAATGTGTGCCCGCAGGCGTGCCCGCAGGCAGGGGGGGCAAAATGCAAAGCGATATGCACAGAGCCAGATGATTATGCAAATGCAGCAAGCTGTAATGAAGCAGGTATTGACAAATAGATGCGACAGTTGTAAGCAAGAATGCAAAGCAATAACTACATTTCATGCAGTTAGGAATGCGGAGAATCATTCGATTCTCGTCGCGTCTCACACGGAGAAGATACGATACCTGCGCGATTCGTCTGGTCGCACCAGCCTCAAATGAACCGTACATACAATATCGTGCCTGCAAAATAGAGAAATTCAACAAGAACAATATGCCAACAACATACAGTCAATGTGATTCCTAAGATTCTAAAAGTCTGACACACGCAGTGCCGGCGGGTAAACACATCGCAATGCGAGAAAAGATAATGCGTGACAACGCATACTCAAGCATAGAGGTATGGTAAACATGCATGACAATGCAAAATATTCATGAGAATGCAAATTACGAGCCAAATAACGCGAAACGAGCGCAAATTAGAGTGGCCGTTTGTTGCGAAATAATAAACAAGAAAGCGCGCATTTCGGCGATGACAACTCGATCGCGGCCTCTGATTCACCTCCCGGAGAGATTATAACATGTTCAAAAAGGATACACCTTGATTTTGATGAATAATGACAAGACACATGTCAGCAATTGCAGCTAAAGTTCCAACGGAGCAATTTCGCGCCAGAAAGTGCACTTTTCTCGAACTTTTTCAGGTCCCGGGAACTCCAAAATTCCTCAAAATTTGCAGAGAGGTAGGGGAGGGGGTGGGGGACATGGTCGGCCAGGTCATGGCCCTAGGAGAGGCTGTCGGCCAGGTGGGGAAAAGTGAATGGCCGGCCAGCCAGGTTAGGTGGCCGGCCGGCCATCTGCCCAAAGTAGGGGCATTTTGGTCATTTTTGCGAGTTCTATATATACACACCTCCATTGCCTCCGAAATTGCACCCCCAAGTGTGGAATTTCTCCTCTTGCTCTCTAAGCCACTTTCTTGCTCAGATCTGCATTTTATACGCGCCCCTCGGCCTCCCACGCAAGTTGTTTCTGCGAAATCCTTTAGTTTTAAGCACTTTGAGCCTACTAAAATTTGATTTCGGAGCTTCTCTTCTCATTTTCACCACCTGAGGTAAGTTTGTTTTAATATTTGGAATATTTTCCCGGGGGTTGACTTCTGTTGACTTTTTATTTCCCGAGAGTTGACTTTCGTTGACTTTTTCCAATTTTGGCTCATTTTGCTCATTTTTGCTCCTTTTTGCAGATTTCTCGAAATGGCCGGCAATTTCCCCCACGGCGGAGGTTTTCCGGGTGCCGGAGACGATTTCGACATTATGGCACTCCCCCCGAGGGTCCGGCCTTTCTTTCCCGATCGATATGCTCCAGCGGTACATAGGCTTCCGCGAGCCGTTTTCCGCCATTTCACCGATTTCAACGATCGGGTTCCCGGGGATCTGCTTCTACGAGAGCCGGAGCAGCACCTCTCTCATGATGCGCGAGAGGTATTTTACTTCACCCCCTGTAATTTTCTGTGCACTTTGTAGCTTTGCCATGCTTAAACACACAGTTGTAGCTTATGACATAGTGCTTTGTTTGCACTTTGAACACGTAGCTAAAACACTTGAATTGTTGGACACACGGCTCACTGACTGATTAATTGTGAGCACACGGCACACACTGACTACGAGTAGAACACACAGTCCCAAACTCTGATTTTCTGAACACACAGTCCAAGTTGATGATGAACACACAGCCCACACTGATTAGGATTGAACACACGGCCCAAAACATAGATTTACTGAACACGCAGCCCAAATTTGAAGTGAACACGCAGCCCACTGATTAAGAGTAGAACACACAGTCCCAAACTCTGCTTTACTGAACACACAGCCCAGATTTAACGTGAACACGCAGCCCACTGATTAAGAGTAGAACACACAGTCCCAAACTCTGCTTTACTGAACACACAGCCCAGATTTGAAATGAACACACAGCCCACTGATTAAGAGTAGAACACACAGTCCCAAACTCTGATTTACTGAACACACAGCCCAGATTTGAAATGAACACACAGCCCACTGATTAAGAGTAGAACACACAGTCCCAAACTCTGCTTTACTGAACACACAGCCCAGATTTGACGTGAACACACAGCCCACTAATTAAGAGTAGAACACACAGTCCCAAACTCTGCTTCGCTGAACACACAGCCCAGATTTGACGTGAACACACAGCCCACTAATTAAGAGTAGAACACACAGTCCCAAACTCTGATTTACTGAACACACAGCCCAGATTTGAAATGAACACACAGCCCACTGATTAAGAGTAGAACACACAGTCCCAAACTCTGCTTTACTGAACACACAGCCCAGATTTGACGTGAACACACAGCCCACTAATTAAGAGTAGAACACACAGTCCCAAACTCTGCTTCGCTGAACACACAGCCCAGATTTGACGTGAACACACAGCCCACTAATTAAGAGTAGAACACACGGTCCCCAACTCTGCTGAAATTTGAACACGCAGCCCAAATACCAAATTCACTTCATTTGTACACAGCTCATTCACTTCATTTGCTGACATATGCATTCATTCTAAATGCAGGTTGGCTCTCGTACTGTGCGAGGATACGGCTCCACTGCGGCGAGGGAGTGGTATGCTGAGCTTCCGGAAGCTGTCCGGGACTTAGTTGACTTTGCAGGATTCGGGCCATTCTGCAGAGGGTTATCTCATTGTCTTATCAGCAGGACATTGTTTGCCGCTCTGGCGGAGAGATGGTGGGACACCACCAATTCATTCCATTTTTCTGCCACTGGAGATATGACTATGACCCCACTGGACTTCGCTGTACTCACCGGCCTAGACGTAGGCGGTGGACCCATTCCCTACGACGAGGATATGGGTGAGTGGGAGGCTGCTTGGATTTATCTATTGGGGACTCGCCCACCCGTAGACAGAGGTACTGGGAGAGTCCGGTATACTTGGTTCTCTTCCCATTTCCGGCGGCCACAGATGGAGCCGGAGTCTCCCGAGGAGGTCGAGCAGTATGCCCGTGGTTTCCTCATGTTCCTCTTTGGCACCACCCTGTTTGCCGATAGAGGGAACATGGTCGGATTGTATCTACTGAGTGCTCTGGTAGACCTATCACAGGTCGTTCAGTATGATTGGGGGGCGCTGCCTTGGCTACCCTTTACTGTTATATGAGCGCAGTCTCTCGTGGGCGGGGGGACTTACTCGGCGGCTACTGGAGAGCCTGGGAGGTACATTCTGTCCTCTTGATTTACATTTTTGCTTCTCATTACTTGTTCATTGCACACACGGCGCACTTTGCATTTGTATTCTGCCTTTAGCACTTTGTATTCACATTCCGCACTGCTTTTCTCAGCTATGGGTATACGCATATTTCCCCACATTAGCCCCGGAGATGGAGGTGGCAGACCTCCTATGACCCCGTTTTCATGATGTTTGAGGCGAACACCTGTCGAGGCCTCGAGAGACTCTCTTCTCTCTGCGACAGTACTTCGACACTGTGAGGGCGACAGAGGTATTTCAAACTCTCAGTCCTTTTCATTGCCATCTTTGATTGCTTTGTGTACTTCTTGATTTCTGATTGATTTGTATCCTGGTTATCCGCAGATTACCTGGCAGCCCTGGCAGTCTTTGGGATGATGTGCAAAATCAGTACCCGGAGGTCGAGTGGCTCCCAGTATAGGTTCCTGCTCGAGGACCAGTCGGTAGGGCCTGGTTTCTGGGGGAGCGCTTCAGCGTCAGGTGGGGGTATAATTTCTCAGGACCCCCCTGCTGTGCCTCCACCCACTATGCGGACTGCCGACAGGCTATCGGCCGAGGAGGTCATTAGGGATATGCAGGGCACTGATGCTTTTTATATTTCTTGAGGGACTACGCCACCTATCGCCCGCATATATCTGATGTCCCCTTTGACGGGAGTCGGGCTCCACCACTGAGGTCCACTGGCGCAGCATCTTCGAGTCGCGCCCGTGCTGCAGACATCCCTTCTTCCAGCAGGGCTGGTGCTTCTAGGGGGAGAGCAGTTCTATTCCTCCGATCCCCTCCTCTCTTCACCTCATGCTGGGTGGCCAGACATGCCGACCGAGCTGACGAGTTGCGGTTCGGGACTCCTTACCAGTTCCGCTAGAGCCTCCTCTTCCTGACCACAGATATGTCAAAACCCTGACTCACCCCGGTATGTTTTTTCAGCTTTGATTCATCAGTCAGATATTTGGACGTTCATGCCTTTACTGATAGTTTTGCATTTGCATTTGCAGCCTCCAGTTGAGTACACGGATGAGCTGCTCGGGATGCTAGCCACATTCGAGGGCATGATCCTACGGAGGGAGGGACATCTAGCCCTCATGGGCGTGCAGGTACTGTCTATCTTTCCCGTTTTTAGCATAGTTCTGATAACATACTGTTTTTGAACATTCTGCTGCACTGATAGACTGTGTAGAACACATCTGGCACACACCCTACTCACATACTGTACTTGCACCTGCTTTTCATTTTTGAACTGATGTATTGCACTTTTCATTTTCAGATGCCTCCCGTATATGCACAGCCACGGGGCGGGCCATCAGGGCAATCTCAGAGGGGTCGAGGTACTAGACCTGCCCGAGGTGCAGGGACTCGAGGAGCTGGGCCATCCAGGCCTTACCGAGGAGCTCGAGGAGCAGGGTCGTCTCGCAGACGCAGGGCACCCATTGTCGAGGATGAGGAGGAGGTTGCAGACCGAGTGTCAGAGACATCTCCTGGGGAGGGAGGCTCCGGTCTTGGTTCTGGGAGTGGAGGCGAGGCCGAGGGGGATCCGGAGGACGACAGCTCTGATTCGGATGGTGATGATGGTGCAGAGGTCATCCCACAGAAGAGGATGAGAGGGCCTCCTCCTTCCCGTTCCCGAGGATACTGATGCTATTTCCTGCTTTATTTTACTTTTTAGCTAGTAGTTTTGTAGCACTTTGCACATTGTTAGGCAGTTTTATATTCTGTAAAACTTGTACCTTTATGTTGTAAAACATGATGGAATGAAACAGCTTTTGAAAAGATGTTTGTATTTGAAATTCTTAGCATCGCATCGCATCGCATCATTTTGCACAAAAATGGAATTGAATGGAAATGTGCTTTGTATTTACCAGGTCAGGTAATGAACCGACGCAACAAATTAAAACAAACCGACTTACTAAGAAATAACAGAATCTTAGCAAGTTTACAACTCGATAAGCAAAACAACAATGTTAACGACTCAATAAACAAGACTTAACAAAATTGTGTAAACAAAGAGTAACAACTCAAAACACAAAAGCGACAGCTCGACAAAACTTACAACTCGATAAACAAACAACAACTCGATAAGCAAAAACACAACAAAGTGTACTTCGGACGGACGATCTGGATGATGGAACGCATCCGAAACTGAGAGAAATGGAGGCCTTCGACATTCCCATGCATGAAAGTGCCTCAAACTCGTTCCGGAGGGCAAAACAGGACCAACACGGCCGAAAACATTTTGCATTTGGAGATGAGGGTGGCCGGCCTAATAGGTGGCCGGCCTACTAGAATAGGTGGCCGGCCGGCCACCTCCCCCGACCTCAGAAAGTTGACACGTGTCCCTTGAATAGTGTTTTGCCCCTCTATAAAAGCCCCACCCTTGGAACTTGTTCATTTCATCCTCATTTCTCATAAAATGGAGGCATTCCTTGCAGAAAATCTCACATCTTGGATTTCCTCTCTAGATGGCTCGGAGAAGTTGAACTTCCGGGGTTTTGGCTTGAATGCACTATTCACGTTGCGCCGGACTCTGCTACATCTTCCTTTCCTCCATGCCGCGGCAAGGTTTTGGAACCCGGTGACGCACGTTTTCAGCTTTGGAGGGCAAGAGGTATGTCCTACTTTTGAAGATTTTCAAGCTTTGATGGAATCCGAGCGAGGCGAGGAAATCTTGCCCCAGCTCAATTTTGGCTATGCCCAGCCTTAGGGCGGATGTGCGGACTCAACGCGCATGATGCTCGATCCTTATTGGTAACGGAATGTTGGATATCCCGAGCTTGGTTTACCGATTCTCTGATGCTGGTGACCGCGGCGACCATCATTGGCAAGGCTTCCGGCAGCACGCCCTCTGCTTGTGCCTACTATCTCATTCCTGTTTGTCTCGGACTCCGGAGGGGCTAACATCCGCTTGATTGAGTAGCCCAAGGCTTGAGGGAAGGAAAGAGTTGCATCGCCATGACTTTGGCCGACACTGATGGGCTTGGATGCTTTCTACCGGGAGACACCAGGTTTGCAGGGAGTCCACTACTGTTGCAGGTAATGTTTCCCACCCAAGCTCACATGTATTTGCTCACATCACTCGGCCCTCGGCTCGATTTTTCTCACAAAACCCTTATCTCACTTTTCTCTCATCGTACATCTCTCTATTCTTTATTCTCTCATTTTTCATCCCTCCCCAGATATGGTTAATGGACAAATTGCAAGTTGTGGACTCTTGCCCTGCTACTCAGCTCGCGGCTATTTCTTTCGGCAACGCCTAGTCAATGCCCTGACGAGAGCTGGTGGTTTGAATGGATGTGCAATTTGTCAGCCGATCGCATTGCGTGGCGCTGCCCTTGGCTCAACCTCCCGGCGATGAGCTACAGCATGTCTCGTCAGGTGGGATTCGGTTGATTGGCTTGACTCACTGTGTATTCTATTTCCCATTCCGTATTCTGCGCCAGTTTGGCCATGATCAGACTTGCCCACCAGAGGGGAGAGTACCAGCTACATTTCCAGTCCGAGGTGCACAGTTGGCTCGACAGGCCGCACAGCGGAGAATCAGAGAGCTTCTGGCCCCCGCTCCCTTTCAGTTGCACTTTGTCTGATGAGTGCTGGGATTGGCTCAACGAAGAAGCACAGGTTGGGCCTAGGTTGGCATCAGAGGCTTCAACTAGCTCTGGCAGGGGGCGCAGGGACACCTGACTTGACTATGCCCCAGATTTATTGCTTTACTAGTACTTTCAAGTTTTCTTCCTGAGTGTAATAAAAAGCAACTTCAATTGTATGCAAGAGCAAGAGAACTCTGTTTTGAAATCAATGAAATTGAAGGTTGTGGTACTGAAAATTCTCCGTTTTCCAAAAATGGTCTTAGTTGTAAAAGATTAATTTGAACAAAGTCAACTTTTATTAAAACTTTTCAAAACTATTTTCGATATGGATCAGAACTGGACACGCCTGAGATCTGTCACTGAGATGCACAACCCCGAATCCTAGCAACTGGAAAGTTGCCCCTAGTTTGAAAGGTACCGCAGCACTTCATTGCAACGGAAAGTTGCCCCTAGTCTGAATAGCACTGTACCGGAGATCACGATAAATGCTGATGAATAGAGATGACTGAGATGATCAAATGGACAAAGTTGATCGGGGAAAAGATTGTGACTGAACTTCAAGACGAAGTTGCCTACGTATCCCAAAGATGGGAATCAAGCCTTACGTAGTTCAGGCTCAGGTTCGCTCGGGTATTTTCACTCTCCTTTTGCGCTCTAACTTTTGCCAAGGCCGCCCTTTGCGGGTTTTCAACCTTGCGAGCTCAGTTTTTATAATTTCAAATTTTCTGTGCTCTGAGTTTTGCCTAGGTCGCCCTTTCGGGTTTTCGGCCTAGCGAGCCTCTCAGGGGTAGTATTTCTTCAACTTGTCCATGTTGATCGGTTGGGAAAACTCCAAGCCATCTAGATCCATCAGAACCACAGCTCCACCTGACCAGATTGACTTGATGATGTAGGGACCAGTCCAATTAGGTCTGAACTTGCCCCTTGGGTCGTGGATGGGAGCTCGGTTGTCTTTGAGCACCAAATCTCCTTCTTTCAAATTCCTGGACTTAACCTTCTTGTTGAAAGCCCGGGCAATTCTGCGTTGATAACCTTGGATATGGTACAGTGCTTTCAACCTTCTTTCATCGAAAAGCATGAGTTCCTCAAATCTGCTTTGTTGCCAGTCTGCCTCGGCTATTTGACACTCGGCCAATACTCGTAATGACGGAACCTCAATCTCAATAGGTAGAACGGCCTCCATCCCATAAACCAGAGAATACGGAGTCGCCCCAGTAGAAGTTCTGATTGAAGTTCTGTAGCCCCACAGAGCAAACGGCAGCTTATCTGGCCAGTCCCGATAGGTTTCCACCATCTTCTGTAGTATGCGCTTGATATTCTTGTTGGCGGCCTCAACTGCTCCATTGGTTTGCGGCCGATAGGTAGATGACTTATGAAAAGCCACATTGTATTTCTCCAACAAATCAATCACCTCCTTCTTGAAGTGGGAACCATTGTCTGAAACGATTTCATTTGGGACCCCGTAGCGACAGATGATGTTGTTTCTGATAAACTTTGCGACGTGTGAAGCCTTCAACACCGCATAAGATTGGGCCTCAACCCACTTTGAAATAATCTATCGCTACCAGAGATGAACTCATGCCCATTCGACCCCTTTGCGTACTGCTCCGATCACATCAATTCCCCAGACTGAAAACGGCCATGGCGAAGTCATGTTGTACAGCTTTGACGGCGGGATGTTCATGCGATTTGCATGAATCTGACATTTGTGGCATCGCCGGACGAAACTAATACAATCCTCCTCCATGGTGGACCAATAATAACCCTGTCTGAGAATCTTCCGTGCCAACATTACCCCATTCATGTGTGCACCGCATTCACCCCGTGGATGGCTTCCATCAGACGCTTCGACTCTTCGCATCAACACACAGTTTATGCATTCCCAGATGACCTCGTTTATACAGTTTACCCCCGCAGATGATGAACTGAATTGCCATTCTTCTGATTGCCCTCTTGTCTTTGGCATTTACCCCTGGCGGGTATGCTTCTTTCTCCAAGAAATTCCAGATGTCGTAGTACCAGGGGTGTTCGTCTGAACTTCATCTATGGCTGCAATCGACTCATAGGCGGGCAAATTTCTGGTCAATGATGACTGGACGCATTCGGACTCCACGCGGGATGTCTATCATAGAAGATAGAGTTGCTAAAGAATCTGCAAACCTGTTGTTCTCTCTTTGTAGATGAGTAAAACTTAGCTTCTCAAACCGAGGAATCAGCAAATCCAAGGTTTGGTGATACATCATCATCTTTTCCTCTTTCACTTTCCAGTCTCCTTTAGCTTGAGACACAACAAGGTTCGAGTCCCCAATGACGTCCAACCGTCTTGCCCCTAGTTCCAGGGCTGCTTCTAAGCCAGCGATACACGCCTCATATTCTGCTTCGTTGTTTGAGACTCTGAATCGGAGTTTGAAGGCTAGAGGGATACGGGAATCATCGGGTGCTATCAGCAACACTCCGATCCCATACCCATGTTGATTTGACGCTCCGTCAAAGTACATCGTCCAAGCTTCATCGTCGATATGCAGAATTGATTCATCTGGGAATAGGTACTCAACTGCTTCATCCCCCTCAACCGGGTGGTCGGCAAGGAACTCTGCCACTGCTCTGCCCTTCACTGACTTGCGCGTCACGTATGTGAGATCAAATTCGGAGAGCAACAGCAACCAACGAGCTAGCCTACCCGTAAGTGCTGGTTTCTCGAAAAGATATTTGATGGGATCGAGACGTGAAACCAGCATTACAGAGTGAGCTAACAGGTAGTGCCGCAGCTTCCTGGTAGCCCATACCAAAGCTAAGCAAGCCTTTTCCAACGGTGTATACCGGGTTTCATACTCCAGCATCTTCTTGCTGAGATAGTAGATGGCTCTCTCCACCTTTCTCTGATTCTTGCGCAGCATGCAGCCCATTGTGTCTCAGTCACTGATAGATACAAAATCAACGGTTTCCCTGGTTCTGGTGACAAACACGGGTGGGTTCTGTAGATATTCTTTAATCTGTTCAAATGCAGCTTGGCATCGGCCGTCCCATTGGAACTTCTTGCCTTTCTTCAGGAGACCAAAAGTGGTTCACAAGTCAAGGTTAATTTTGAGATAAACCGTCTTATGAATTGCACTTTACCCAGAAAGCCTCGCACCTCCTTTTCAGTCCTTGGTGGTGGCATTTCTAAGATGGCCTTGATTTTGGAAGGATCGACCTCGATGCCTCTTTGTGTAATCAGAAACCCCAGCATTTTTCCCGCTGTAACACCAAATGTACATTTCTGAGGGTTTAGCCGCAACCGGAATTCCCTGATCCTTTGGAAAAACTTGTGCAAGGCGGTGTAGTGGCCCTCTCTTTCCTTGGACTTGACAATCATGTCGTCCACATACACCTCAACCTCTTTGTGGATCATATCATGTAGTATTGTGGTCGCGGCCCGTTGATAAGTAGCTCCAGCATTCTTCAACCCAAATGGCATTACCCGGTAGCAGTATGTCCCCCACGGGGTGGTGAATGCAGTCTTTTCTCTGTCTTCTGGTGCCATTACTATCTGATTGTAGCCTGAGAAGCCATCCATGAATGAGAGCAATGCGTGCCCTGCTGTGAAGTCCACCAACTCGTCGATGTGTGGTAAGGGGAAGTCGTCCTTCGGACTAGCTTTGTTCAAATCCCTGAAGTCTACACACACCCGGATCCTGCCATCTTTCTTCGGCACCGGAACAATATTGGCCAACCAAGTTGGATATTCAGATACCAGCAGGAAGCCTGCGTCAATTTGCTTGGTGACCTCTTCTTTAATCTTGAGAGCCCAGTCCGGGCGGATCCTTCTGAGTTTCTGCTTGACAGGTCGGGCC